>JAYWVB010000069.1:0-161562 GCA_039881045.1 Chaetomium olivaceum | reverse complement strand
ACTACTGGTTTTGCAAGAGGGAAACTCTCTTTAAACTTATCTGATAGACCTCAGTTTAATGTAGCTTTAATTCCTACTAACTTCAGTAACCCTTCTATAGAGAGATGCTCTTTATTCTTTATGATAGCTATAGCTTGTTTAAATAAAAGATAATCTGCACTCTTTTGAGTTATTAAAGGATAACTGTCAAAATGATTTGTGATTATTTGTAAATTCTTTAAAGAACTTACACGATATTGGATAGAATCAACTCCATGTTTATAGATCTTTCCTGTTTTCAAAGTTCTTTGTATAGCTTTTAATAATTTAATATCCTTATTATGTAAAGATATACTAAAGATAGGCTTAACTTGTCAACCAGTTAAGTTTTTACCTTGTTTATATATTGAAAGAGAGAAACAACCTTCTCCATCTACAAATCCTGTAAGATAATCAGGATTAAGGTAGAAGGTATTTTTATTGTTAAAACTATATCTAGGACTATCCTTAGATATGTCTATTTGTATGGATGACTGAGAGTCAGAGTTAAAAGAAGAATATGATTGTATTTGAAAGATTAAATTATTCTGTAATTTTAATGCTTCAAGTATGTTTGAGATAAATAATGATAAAATGCAAAGGCTCCTATTAACCATTCCAATTAAATTGTTAATTAAAATAAAAATAAATAAAGTATAAATAAAAGGAAAGTATACTTGACCATTTTTAGGATTTATTTGATTTGTTACTATGCTGTGGATAGTTGCATATAAAGATTCTTGACTTATAGATCAATTATCACTTACTAATTTATTATAATTTGTACTTAGAAGATTTGTAATTAATAAGAACAAAGCCCCTATTGTTAAGTAAAACCCAATATTCGTAATGGAGATATGTAAATTACCTAAAATAGGTGTATCTATATTTATTAAATCTCTTATTTCAAACTGACTTAGAGGACTTAAATTGTCTCTTCAATCGCTACAAGTTAAATTAGTCATATTATTAAACTTTTTTTATATTAGATCTTAAAAAATCCTTAAGGATGATAAGGTTATTATCCTTAGACAAATATGTGAAAAATATCCTATTAAACCTTGATCATTCTATACATTAAATATTATCTTTTCTTTTTTTCTTTTTCTTATAAAGGGAATTCCGAATTATATTTATAGTATATATCTGTAATCCGAATCAGGATTCATCTACGAAAGGTGAAGATCCGGCTTTTAGACTGATTATTTAACGTTCATACCCTGTATACCGTACTCCTACTTGTTTATAGAACTATCTAAAAGTTTGGATATAAAAGTACGAGATAAAAATAAACGAACAAATCTAGGTAAAATATATTTAGATAAAATATAAACAGTTAGAGCAATTATAACAAAAGTAAAAGTTATTTCATTTACAAAAAAAAAGGGAACTAATTGAGGCATTATTTTTCTAACAAAGCAAAAAAGAGAATAAAAACAAGGAACGGTATCGAACCTACGAACCAATATTCACATTAAGTACATAACAAATAAGCCTAGAATCCCATCATACATAGAGATAACCTTCAGAACATGTTGGTAGATTAGGCTTAAGTGCAGACGATCTAACTTTACAAACGTCAAGTTTAGATGTGCTTTAAAATCTTTCCTTTAATTGATAAAACAAAGAGCAGCCTCGACTGGCCTCAGCTAGCCTCCGCTTAAAATTGTTTATTAAATATTCTAAATGATGGGGTTTAGGGGGGGGGGGAATAAATTTATAGTACCTTTTGTCAGGATTTAATAAGTAAACTTGATTTTAGGGACTAGATATATAATTTCAGTATTATGTACTATGTAGTACCGTTAAGAAATGTAAAGAGTATAATACAAGGGATCTATAGCATAGTGGCATATTTATTTAATATATAATTTATATTTTGTTTAAATATTGTACAATAAACTTGATACATAGTAATGTAAACCATCTAGAATAAAAGAAGGATATATACCAAATATTATAGTAAAAGCAACTAAAGTTAATAATATGAAAAATTCTCTTTTAGTTACATCAGCTATACTTTCTTCAAAGAATTTACTAAATGAACCACCAAACATGATTCTGTTAAACATGTAAATAGTGTAAGCTGCAGAAAATATTATAGAAGAACAAGCGATCGCACCTAACACTGGTAATCTTTCGAATATACCGTATAGGGACATAAACTCTCCTACGAAATTTAAAGTCAATGGAGTCGCACAATTTCCTAAACAAAGAATAAAGAATAGTATAGATAAAAGAGGCATCATTTGAGTCATTCCCTTGTAGAAAGATATAATTCTAGTTCCTGAACGGTCGTACAGAATACCACCTACACATATAAATAACCCTGAACTAACAAACCCGTGACCTAATCCTAATAAAATACTACCTTCAATTCCTTGTATTGTATTACTGAAGGCACTCATTAAGTATACTGCTGCATGAGCTACTGAAGAATATGCAACTAACTCTTTTACATCTGTAGTTCTAAGAGTGCTAATGCTAGCATAAACAATACTGATAGCTCCTATAGTATAAATTAGGAAAGTATAGTTAATTGAAATACTAGGTAATAATGGAAGCATTAATCTGAATATTCCGTATAAACTTAGCTTAAGAACAACCGCAGCTAATATTATACTTCCACCTAGAGGAGACTCAACATGGGCCCTTAATAATCAACTTTGTAGTCCTCAGACCGGAGTTTTTACTGCAAAAGCAATAAATATACCGCAAAATAAAAATATTTGAGTAGTATATTCAAAACTACTTTTGAATAAAACGTCGAAATAAGTTGTACCCATTATTGAAGACATCGTTAATATAGATAATAATAAAAATAAAGATCCGAATACGTTCGCATAACTGCGTTTTCTTTAATTTTGAGTTACTTCAATTCATACTGGCTAACCAGCAATTATAATAATATTAATTTTTTCTGTAGGAATTCATACTTAACTTGATAGATTGAATTTTAGACAAACCTTGTTCTGTTAAATGTTCTTTATTGTGCATTAAACCCAATACTTTTTTAAAATCCGCAAAGTCTAAAGCTTTAACACCTTTAATCGGATATTTATTAAATAGTGGTATAATTTTTTCAAAAACATCTTTAAAGTTTGTTACAACAAAATATACAGCGGATTGGTTTAACCTTAATTCAATTCTACCACACCTAAGAGTGGATATTAACATTTCCATTAGTTCAATATCTTTGCTATGTTGAACAATATGAAATTTTAACACTACGGATTTACCCCATTTAGTTGTAGGAGAGTTACGTATAGAAATATGAAAACATCCGTCACCACTAGTTAAACCTGCGATTCAATTAGGATTTATATTATTAATTTTAGGAACTAATGGCCCAGGTACAGGCTGGATATCAGGGAAATTTAATTTCAATTCTTCTGATAAACCTAAATTCATAGAATCTCTAATACAAAGTAATTTATTAAACCCTTGTTTATTTAAATGTTCTTTATCCTTAATTAATTGAACAGCACTTTTAAAAAGAGTATAATCTGCTCATTTTTGACCTAATAATGGATAATTATCAAAATGAGCAATGATTGTTTTTAAATCTTTTAAAGATTTAACTGTATATTGTGAAGAAGTTTCTCCGTGTTTGGTGATTTTACCAAACCCAAAAAATTTTTGAATTTGAGATAGTAAATCTAAATCTTTACTATGTAAAGCAATTTTAAAAATAGCTTGGATTTGATAACCCATTCTATACGTATCACTTTTAAAAAAACCTAACATAAAAGATCCTTCTGCATCAACTAACCCTGTAATAAATCAGGGATCTAAATTAGTTTTAGCTTCCAACTTGTTTATGTAGGTTGTGTGCAATGATCTTTTAAAGTTACTATTTGCAATTATATTATTATAACGAGAATGAATTTTTCTCTCAAAAACAGGTTTACCTGCGACTAGAGTACACCTTACGAAATCTAAAATTCTAGAATTCGAAGAACCATCTACTCGTTGCTCTTTTACACCCTTTAAGTTTATAGTCTGTATACACTTGACTTTAAACCAAGAATGATTTAGATCCGCGATTACCCATTTCATGAACAAATTGTTCTTCATCTTTAGTGATATTACCATACCCTGAGTCATTAATCAGGCCATATAAAAAGTTTCCTTTATGTACTTGGTTACTAAAGCTTTAAGGCTTGCCCGGAATTTGGCTCTTTTACACTTTCGGGAAAATGTATATAAAAATATGTAGAAACTAGCTCTTACTTTATTACTTGATCCAAATAAACCAATTAATATAAATAAAGGTGGTAATATACTTTCAAAAAATATATAAAATAATAGTACATCTAACACTAAAAACACTGCTAATAATAGAGTTTCTAAGAGCAATATGATTATTAAGTATGATTTTATATTGTTTACTATTGAGTTTCAATTAGATACTAACGCTATAGGCATTATTATTGTAGTTAATAAAACAAAGTATATTGAAAGACCATCCACTCCTAAATATATATCATAAAAACTTAAATCCAAATTTTCTTGTATAAATTGAAATTGATTATTGCTAAAGTCGAACAACATATATATTATTAATGATACAATTAGATTTAGTATAGTAGTTATAAAAGCGATTTTCTTATAATAACTTACATCAAAAAAAGAATATTCTTTATTATCTGCATTTAAACCATTTCCCTTTGAAAAATCTATAAACCTTTTATCTTGACGGGCGTTCTCTCCCTTATCCATAGATTTTACCATCGGTACTGTTGCAGGATAAAAACTATGTATTGTAGAGATTAAAAATATACCTATTATAGGTATAATTAGCAAAACATATAATAAAGACACCTAGACGTGGTCGCTACCCTTACTTTTACACTAATTCGCCACAGTAAAACATCACACCAGAGATAAATTGCTGAAGATATTGAAATACATCTGATATCTGGTAGTCTTCATCTTTAACAGTAAAAACCCAAATAACCGTACTTTATACTTCGTACATCGTAGACTACAGAGGGATACCTCCTATTTTACTAATTTCGCTAAGAGGTTTTATGCTTTATTAATAGTACATTGTGCTGGGCTGTGCTTACTACGTCAGCAGCAGAAGTATGCATATATTTAACCAATGTATTCTAGAGATTATTTTATTTAAAAAGTAAACAACACATAGGTACCTACTAGTATTAATAGCAGTATACTATTATAATTAACAGTTTGAGATAGTAATAATAGGTAGTCCATAACTTCTGCTACTTATTTCGTAGCAAGCTAAAGCTAAGCAAAGCAGCAGTACACTACACTGCTATAATAGTACTATAACATAAAATTATAATTATATAACTATGCCAACCTTAAAGGTTACAAAAAGCACTTATAATTAATTATTATTATTATTATTCTTATAATTAGATATAACTATATAATAATAAAAAAAGAAGAGGGTTTTATTAATTATAGTAAAGATATATTAACAGGGAATATATTATAACTGTATAATATACAAGGTATTAAAACTATTAAAGCGAACAGTATAGGTAATAAAACTGTTCAACAGAAAGCCATCAATTGATCAAAACGTATTCTAGGGAAAGAAGCTCTTACTCATATAAAAATGAATATCAAGATCGAACTTTTTAACCCTAGACTTAATCCATAAAATAATCCATCTACAATAGAATTTTTTAAAAAATACTCTGTATAAATATAATAATATTTTCAGTATAAATTGAAATCTTCTACAAAGATTGGGTTATAAATAATAATAAAATGAATACAATCAAATATATTTATATTAAATATCTCTAAATTATTAATCAATAAATAACCACCTAAAAACAAAATACTTGTAAGTATACACATTAAAACTATACTTCCGTATTCAGCTAAGAAAAAGAATACAAAAACTACTGCAGCATGTTCTGTCATAAAACCACTAACAAGTTCTGACTCCATTTTTATTAAAAATATATACTTTATTTCTTATTTACTTTAAAACGATATATTTTATTGTAAACAAGACCTGAATTTAAATATTTACCTACTGTTACCCTAGATATATTTAAGTGTTGAGCTAATTTTGCATTATTTTTAAACTTAGATATTAAATTATCATTTAAATTATAAATACCCATACCATAAGGGTGTTTACTCATTTTACTACTTATAACCTCTTTAGTCGCTTCACTATGTTTTTTACCAAACATTGGATTTAGTTCTCCAGGTTTACTTATTAATTTACTAGCTTGCGCACGCATCAATAGTATGTGATTTACCGTACATAGGGTGATTAGATTTATCTTCAAACCTTTTTAACATCTTTAACTTTGCTTCGTCTGTATGTTTATAACCAAGAAGACTTGTAGCCGTTTTCATGAAATTATACAAATTATCAAAGGGATATTTCTCAATGTAACTTGTTTCTAAGTCAGTTAAAGCCTTATGACTAACTATTTTATTATCATATGTAAAATATTCAAATACACAAAAATTAAAGTTATTTAGTCCATATTTTAACATAGCATTTTGTAATGCTGTATTAGACTTTTTATTAGAAAGATGTTCAATAAGTCTTATATATAAATCTTTAGCGCTACCTACGTATCGTTTACTTTTGACAGTATTAAGAAAACAATAAATACCCCCTTTATTCTTTAATAATTCACGGTAAGATAGAACAATATCATTATTATCTAATCAATGGATTACATCCATTGGTGAAGGTAGTGATGATGGTAAACATGACGTGTGCTACGAAGTAAGCAGTAATTTCCATCCCCTTTTTAAAAAAAAAAAAAAAAAAAGGGGATTGGTCAAATGTGCATATTTTACTCTAGATACTTTATATATAAAAGGTCTTAACTTTGGGTATGTATATATTATACCTGTGCTCACGCACAGGATTGGACTATATCTTATTAAACACAATATGTTTAATGACCGCGTTTAGTCTCTGAGGATCCTACTTGTATAAATAATACTTTGGTTTCCTGCTGATTGTCCAATGCTTCGCATTGGAGTTTCCAGCATACAGCGGTCTTTAACGAGACCAAGTCCAATTATGAATTAGTGTTTAGCCTCGGCCAAATCAAAAGGAGCTCTATTAGTTTCAGCTACAGATCCTATAAAAAATATAATAAATATAGGTAATAAAGGTAGTACATATCAAATAGCTCTTTGAGACTCTGTGTTTACAGTAAGATTCAAGTTACCAGTTAACATAATAACTAAAAGTATAGCTGAACTTAATACCAGTTCATAACTAATCAATTGAGCTGTACTTCTTAAGGAACCTAAAAAAGCATATTTACTATTAGCACTTCCAGGGTTGTTATCTTAATATGTTTAATATTAAATCCATATTTCACAATATGGCTCAGACTACGTTATAATCTATAATATCTACTTTTTATCTTAATTAAAAGTACCTCTAAATATTTATTTATGGTAGGATAAAAATCTTAAACCATATAATACCAGGCAAATAATTTTGAAGATATTTGTAGTATAGATCCCGAATACTCATGGCAGCAAATTTATATCTGCTAGTCGTTGAACGTTCCAAGATTTACATCTTGGCTTCGCTTCAAATAAACTTAATATAAGTTTTTCTTGAAATTCATACGGTTTATCGTTAATTACTTACGTAATTAAGGGGCTTATTTTTATAAAATGTTCAGTAAAGGACCGGCCTCTAATCTTTGGGAATAAGACAAAAAAAATCTTTTACTACGAAGTACGAAGTACGAAGTACTACGAAGTAGTACTACTACGCAGTGCGTGCGTACGAAGCACTCGTGATCCCAAATACGCAGAGACATAAGGTGCGTTACTAAAATTCAATATAATTAAAGTCTTTATATTACATACTAATTTGTTTATATTTGTATTCTATAAGATAAATTCCAGCTTTGGTTCCTCATTCTTTAAGGAACTTAGCTTTCAATATCTTATCAGTATAATTAAAACAAGAGTCTTTTATTAAGTTTCGATCGAAGGGTATCACAGGCGCAACTCTATCTTTAAAAATTTCTTGGATATACTCTTCGCTATTCATATTACTATTGTTGTTATTATTATGATGTTGGTTAGTGTGAATAAAACATCTAGATAGATTCGGATATTTTGATATTTTGATATGAAAGTTTAAAACAAATTTTGACTTGGATTTGTGAGATAAATAATCTTGAGTATTATTAGTATGTAAATTAAAGACTGGAAGAAAAAACCCCGCTAATAGTATACCATACGTAGCTAAAGAAGATACAGCCAACATATAGTATATTCCTAGACTGAAATCATTAACTGTTAACCCAGGCCCATATGGAATTACTGCATAACCTAAAAGGGCAAAAATTAATGTAATTACAGGACCTAAAAAGAATAATACTATGTTAGCTTGCGTAGGTGCTACATATTCTTTTAATAAAAGTTTTAACGCATCCGCAACATGTCTTATTAATTTGATAGAAATTTATTTAAATACCTATCATTCCATCTCTTACGAGATGGTTTAGACTATATCATCATTTACCTTTTTTCTTGTAATTAGACTAGGTAAATGTAAACGTGTAGTCGTTGAGGACCATTACAATATAATATTTTTCTTTAAAGGTCTAATCTTTAAAATTATATTATAACGTTTCCTGCTGATTGTCCTTATCGTTTTGTTTTTAATAAGATGCTTTTACGTATAAGGGTTTTCCAGCATATAGTTAAATTTGCATAAAACAGGGATTTTATTTCCTCTTGCCTACTACACCTAAGGTGGTAGTGGCAGTTAAACACTAGAAAAAATAAGTATTTAGAAATAAATCGCTATATTATGGCACTTGCTTAAATTTAAATCGAATAAAAAGATGATTTTTTTTATTTATCAATCCCTAGCTGGTTACACAGAGATGAAGGCGTCGTACGAAATACTGTAGGCGGAAAGTTTACCCACCATCCCAAACCCCTGACCGCCTAAGATCGACTCGGCCACTCTCCATCTCTAAATTTTCATTATAACCGTCACATAATATCATAATATATCATCATGATTATTTCTATTTTTTCACTTCACTTACCTCATCCCTCAGCCCAGCTTCGCTCGGATTAGGAAAAGTAAAAAAGTATAATTCGTTATAAGGAATATAGGTATTAAGTTTTTTAGTAAGAGTTTTATGGCTAATTTTTAAGGCTTTAGTAGCTTCTAATCTAGACTTGAAAGGTTGATTATTGTCTAATAAAGTAAATTCACCATTACTTTTCTTATATACCCATATTTCTGTGGTGGTGTTACTAATCACTGTGATATCTTTGTTTTTAAGCTGATCACGCATTTCATTATCTATTTCGTGAGAAAATAAATAAATAAGTCTACCGCCTTGTTTAGTAGGAAGTTCTGTGTCTAAATGTTTAGCAATAGTAGTATATTTCATATCAAAAAAGTTTCCTGCCTCTTTTAGGGTATTGAAAAATGAGTTGTTAATTAACTCTAAAGTATTGGCACAATATGCTCATACCTTGACTTTTCCAGGTGTACTGTCAGATAGATATAATGCAAGTAAACTTTCTAACCCTTCACGATTCAAAGGATTACTAAATAAATAATACCCGTTATACCCTCTACCTTTTCAACTATCCATAAAATATCTCACTACATTATGTGATGTATTTAAAAATTTAGCTGCTAAACCTCTAGAATCAAAAGGTTCGTTATTAACTAACTCTACTTCATTATTAAAAATAGTGTAAACCCAAACTTTTTTGGATTTGTTTGAACTAATGTTAAAATTATCTAAGGATTCAGAAACTAGTTGAAAGGATGACTCAAAGTCTACTAAAGGCTCAGAATAGAATAATAAACCTTCAGAAGGAACATTAGAATCTAAATATAGAGCCAAAGTTGAACGAGCTATTTTTGTCATTTCACTTGCTTTATTTAAACTAGAATATTTATCAAAAACAGGGTCTATATGTGAAGGGGATAACTTATATATATAAATACCAACACCCTTATAAATACTTTTTTTGTCTTTAGAAAATATACTATTGCTTAACTTAATTTCTTTTAATTTACTAGTTAAAGTTTCGTATATAGCTGTATCACTTAATTTAGAACTAAAAGTAGTATTCAACAAAGGAAGATATTTTTGAAGATAGTAATTCTCTCTAAGACCTAAATCTTGTTTTTCACAAAACTCAACAATACTTACCGTAAAGTTATCTCACCCTACTAAATTACCAAAAACATGGAACTTATCGGATAATTTATGATTAATATGAGATCTAAATCTATATACAAACTGAGTAGTTCTACCTATATAAAAAACATTAGGATCGTGCTTATACTGAAATAAATAGATACCCCCTCCTTTATCTTTTAACTGGCTAAAGAATTGCGCTCTTAAGGATACATCTAAAATATTTGAAACCGAAAGTACAACTTTATCAGTAAAAGGTTTAGCAGGAGCCAATCTATCAGTATAAAGATCTTTAACAGCATCTACATTTAAATCAAGCCTTTCGGCAACTGTAGAATAGAAACGTACACATTGTTTTAATACAAAAACATTACTAGCGACACGCTTACTACTAAAACCGATTGGTAGATTAGCAACAACCATCCGAATTTGAAAAAGATGAAAAATATGAACAAAACTGGAATTATAATAAAACTGCAATAAAAAAGAAACTACTCTAATTAAACCGCAAAAAAATCTTTTTATTCTATTAATGTTGTTAAATACAAATGCTTGAAGAAGTCCAAGGTACGCTTCTCCCCTTTTAACCATTTATTTTAAAATAATACAGGTAAAGTTAGGGGCCTTCTCCCTAAATAATCTGAAGATTATCCATTTAACGGAGTTATCTTATATAATAGTGTAATTTACACTTACCTCTCTGCTTCATGCCAGGGTAAATAAAATATAAAAATAATACTCCTGTATTCTTTCGAATAGGGCCTGACTATATCTTAAATAAATAATTATTAAAATTATTTACCAACCACCGTTTAGTCGATGAACTGCACACCCTTACCCTTAATACTGGGCAGTTAGTGCTTGGCTGCGGATAGCCTATTTCCTTTCGTGCATCAATTTTGATTTTACCATACCACGAGTCATTAATCGTGCCACAAATCATGTTACCATATTTGTTTGGTTAAAATTGCTTTAAGGTGTTCCCGCAATTTGACGGTTTATGTTAGACGTTACTCTAACCGAGGCCAAATAAAGATTCTTACTCTTTACTCTTTGATATTATTTACTATTTTTTTTAACGTACTATAAAAGTAATATCCTTTATAGTTTTTATCAGAATTTAAATATTTACTTATAGTTTTATTACTTATATTTAAATCTTTAGAAGCTGAATATTTAGAATTATAAGTCGGTTTATTGCTATTTATCAATATAAGTTCACCACCTACAATTTTATAAACTCAAATAGGTGTAGTTTCGTTAGTTACTTTATTAACACTTTTTAATGATTCATCCCCCCCTATGGGGGGTGATGTTAATTCTTTACTAAATACTAAGATTCATCTACTCTTTTTATTAGTAGCTAATTTTGTATCTAAATGCTTTAATAAAGATCTATAATCTACATTAAAGTAATCTGCAGCTTTTTGCATACTACTAAATGAATCTATTAATTCTAATGTTAAAGTATCATAAACTCATACGTTTAGGTTATTAAATTTTCTTAATGAATGTGTATCCATTAATTTTTTTTAAATCTAAATTATTCAACGCGTAGCGCGTAGCGCGTAGCGCGTAGCGCAGCACTGAATAAATAATTACCTTTTAACCCTCCTGTAGTTCATTTATCTAAATGATTATACTAGTATGGTGAATATCTAAAGCTTTAGCTACTGTACCCACAGGGCCACCCGTAGTTTTAGTAACAGCACCATTAGCTTCTATGAAGTAAACTCATACTTTTTTAGCTATATTACGATCTAACTCTAATCCTTGAGTTATGTCACTTATTAATTTTTCTGACATTTCAATATCTTCTACTAAATTAGTTAAAAATAAATTCCCTCTATAAGGTACATGAGTATTCAAATAAATACTTATTGTTTCTCTACTTACACCTAAATATTGAGATAATTTATTAATACTAGTAAATTTATGAATAATATTAGGACTAAGTTTACCGTTAATATAACTATAAAGATAAATAGACACACCTTCAAATTTATTGTCTAAATTTAATTCAGACTGTCTAAGTTTTAATATTTCTGCTGCTGCCTGCCTGTACGTAGTACGTAGTACGTAGTACGTAGTAGTACGTAGTACGTAGTACGTAGTACGTAGTACTACTACGCAGTCCGTGCGTACGAAGTATGGATGGATGCTCAGCCCACAATGAATCATAAGTTTGAGTTTCACTCATGTTACTTATAAATATTGTATTTAATAAAGGTAAATATTTTTGTAAATAATAATTTTCTTTTTCTTGATGCATATCTAATCCACATATCTCAATAATTGAAAAATTAAATTTATCTCATCCCATTGCATTAGCAAATACATGGAATCTATCCTTTAAATTAATATTAAGAGGAGCTTTAAATCTTTTATGAAAATCTTTAGCTCTTCCTATATAATAAATATTTGGATCAGTTTTGTAAAAAAACATATAAATTCCTCCTTTACTTTTAGATCTTTAAAAAATGTATTCATAGCATCTGAAGAGTTTAAATCTTCACATACACTTATAATATTATCTTTAAAAGGTATTACAGGAGCTTTTCTATTTAAATACAAATCACTAATAAATTTTTCTTTATTAGGCTGCTTACGAAGTTATGCATGAGAAGAATATGATCATCCCTTTTAAAAAAAAAAAAAAAAAGGGAGGAATGTTTTGATAATAACCTACAACATTAGGTAGGCCATATATTAATATCTCTTGTTATTATACTATCTCTTGTTATTATACTATCTCTTTGCCCACCACCTTCCCTCTCGCGAAATATGCTGCTTACGAAGTTATGCAGCACCTCCATTAAAAACAAATTAAAGTTTTTTGAAAAAACCCTAAAAAACATAAATCCTATACTTCATAAAAAAAATCGAGATCAGTAATTAATCTAATTTTTTACCCTTTGGCCTAGGCCCTCCTTCCGCGAAGCTATGGGGGACCTAGTCCTGGGCCGGAAGGCTAAAAAAAATAAGAATTTTTATATGATTCACCCGTATCTAAATACTTATCTATAATTTTAGTGCTTACTTCGTAGCACTAACCTTTAAGAATTTAGAGGCTGTTCATTTAGATTTAAAAGGTTGGTTTTCTAATAAAATAAATTTATCGTTCAATTTATTATAAACTCATACGCCTTCTTTAGTTTCCATGGCACACTGCTTTAGCAGTGATTCTTTAGACTCTGCTCCACTAAAAAAATACATTCCTTTAAATACAGAAAAAGAATCTAAATATTTATTTATAGTCATATCACTAATTTTTAGTTCTTTAGCTACTTCAGTTATAGTATTAAACGGTTTATTATTCAACAACTCTAAAGTTAATTCACTATCAATCCAAATTTCACGATAAACTCAAATAGTTTTTCTATAATTACTATTTACTAATTCTTTAAACTCTGAATTTAATAATTTGGTATCTTCTACTTTTACACTATAAAAATAATAATCATCCCTTTAAAAAAAAAAAAAAGGGATGAATTATTTGTTGCAGCTTACGAAGTTATGCAGCTTACGAAGTTATGCAGCACTAAATCTTTTTTTATAGTATGATTAGATATATTTAAAACTTTATTTATTTGATTAATCGAACTAAACGGCTTATCATATAATAAAACTAAATTATTCTCGGATTTTTTATATACTCAAATAGTGTCAGATTTTTGAGTACGCATAATTAAATCTGAAAGCTTACTAAAAAATTCCTTTTTTGTTGTTAGTGCTACGAAGTAAGCACTAAAATATCCTCACAAGTAATTAAAACGGGGTGAGTAAAAGGTATAACAGGAGCAATTCTACTGTCTAATAGACTATCTAAAATATTTTTATTATTTGAGAAATAATAATTTGAAGTATGAAATTTACGAATAAGTAAAGGATTAGTATAATTTATAAGAGAATAATTAATATATGATCTAGTATGTTGTATGGTGCTTCGCACAGCGCGTTGTTTTGACCTATTTGGTTTGGACCTAATCTTCTTTGCATACTTGCCATAGTTTTTCTTTCTGCAATTGTTACATAAGCAATACCAACTAAGGCTGGAACTAATACCAAAACAACTTCAATTAATGAAATGATCGTAAGAGAATAATACATAGAAAATTTTAAATAAAAAATAAAAGGGAAAAGTGGAGTGTAGAGTAAAAAGAGATTAGCTTAATAATTCTTGTGCTAGCAGGCCCTGCCTACTCTCACAGCCTTATTTAGCCCACTCAACTTCTTAAGAATATATACCCATCCTTAAAAATTAGTAAAAGTTTTGAGTTAAACCAGACCAGGTTATATAAAATAAAGGTTTAAATGTAATAATTTGGATTTTCTTATTTAGTAAAACCAAGCTTCATATTTTTTTCTTTATTAATTTTGTATTTGTATTTTGTTAGATCTTAAAAAATCCTAATGTATATGGGGTCGTAAAATTTACTCCTTACAGTAGTTATTATATAACCCCCCCCCTTATCAAGAGTTTTTTTGCATGCATCCAGCTATCTTCTAAACGCGTTTAGTTCTATATATTTGATTATCATAGACTGGTGCTCCACAAGTTTATTTTTGTGCATCATTAAATGTATTTCATATAGGTTAAATTGTTGGGTATCAGTTAAATGATTTCAATTGTACCCGTTTAAATATGCAAAATATTTACCTTCGAGTACAAAACTATCAAAAGTACACGCACGAAATTCAATGGACTGTAAAATATTTAATTTAAAAGTCAGAGATTCTATACTAATATTAACCTGAGGTAAGGCAACGGTAAGAAATCACATTCGGTGTTATCCATCGGTACTATATCTGTAAGGTTTATCATATTATTAAATTTTTTTTATATTAGATCTTAAAAAATCCTTAAGGACAAGGTTATTGTCCTTATTTTATTCTTCTTCAGATTCTCTTTTGGCTAGCTCTTTCAGACACATTTTGTTTTTTCTATCTACGAGCTTGATTTGCTCCTCTGAAGCAGGTACCGGGCGCTTTATATATGAATCTTTCATAAATTTCAATCTTTCTCTCACCTGATCTAGCGTTTTTTTAGATTGACCAATTAACTTCTCATCATTACTATAAATAAGGTCGTTAATTTCATCTCCATTAGATGGATCTGAATCAGATTTTTTTTCATCTTCATCATAGTCTGAATTTTCACCAGAACCAGGTTCACCTTCACTTGAACCGGATGCTACACCAGAACCAGAAGCTTGACCAGAACCGGATGCTACACCAGAACCAGAAGCTTGACCAGAACCGGATGCTACACCAGAACCAGAAGCTTGACCAGAAGCAACTTCATCTGAACCTTTTAATAAGTTTGTTCCTATACCTGTGGCAGGCATTTCATTTAAGCTACCATCTATAACCCCTTGTGTCATTAATTTTGTAAATAGGCAAGCCGCACTACATATTAACTCTTTAGGCATAAAAATTTCATAACCATCCCCCAAAATATTTACAGTTAATGTAAGATCATTTAGAAAATTTCTTAGGTAATAAAAAAGTATACCCATAATTATACCTGAAAATACCTTTTTTATAGTAAAATGTTTATTTAAACTGTTTAAACCTATTTTACTTTGTAAAGGTAAACTTATAAAAGCATGAGGTTTAGGTGGACTACTTAAAGATCATTCTAAACTAGGTGAATTTCTACTTAATTCACCTTGTAAACGATCAGTGTAAAACGGTAGGGATATTCAAGGATTTCTACCTACAACCTCACCCCCAACTAATTGAATATAAACAACATATAGGAATAATGCGGCGGATATTAGACTTACGATAGATCCTATACTACTTACTAAATTTCATCCTGAAAATGCATCAGGATAATCGCTTATTCTTCTCGGCCAAATGTGTTATAATAAAGGATTTACCCTTTAATCCATATTTCACAATATGGTTCAGACTATGTCATAATCTAACTTACGTAAGGTTTAATTAAAACATATTAAGGTTAGACTGAGAATACTCGTGGAAGGTATAAAAATTTCCCTTCTAGTCGTTGAACGTTCCAAGATTTACATCTTGGCTTCGCTTCAAGTTGACTTTTACAGTTTTTCTTGAAATTCATCCTCTTTTTACCTTATATTTATGTATTATCTATAAGGGGAACTATACCTAATTCCTTGTAGCGTTTACGCTTCATTTTGTAAATATAATGTAGATATTAAATATTTACATTATAAATTTTACAACAGTACTGTGATTAAGTACCATATTTACCTAATAATTATACTTCTGATGAATTGTAAGGATCTTTCGAAAAGAAGTATTTACCGTTATGTATTTCCTTATTTTCTATTCTTTTTTTTAAGGTATTGCTACTTAATTTAAATAAACGAGTACACATAACAGTAGGGTATACTCCTAATAATTTATAATCTTGTGTCACATCGTACACAAAGATCATTTTTCTTAATTTAGCTAAAGTCCCTTCAGACTTAATTTTACCAAACATCGGATTATTTTTACCAGATTTGTCTCTAAATTGTTGATATATAAAAGCATCGGATTTAGATTTACTATGCATAGGGTTATTTTCACCCTTTTTTAGTTGACTCATCTTTAATAAACTTTCTTCCGTATGTTTGTAACCTATACTAGATCCAGGAGTGTTAAGCATATTTAAAATAGCTAAACCGTATGTTTTTAAAGCCCAGTCTAAATAAAATTTTTCTCTTTCTAATATATGATCTTTAGAGGTAGTAGATGATCCACCACAAATCTCTAATACAGCTACAGAAAAGTTTCCATGTCCATATTTTAAGATACTTTGATAGATTAAGCTATTTTTTCTTAGAATAGAAGGTTGAAAATAAGTACCTAAACGTCTAGATCCTTTTAAGGCACTACCTATATATACTCTTCCTGTTATTTTATTAAATCACATGTATATTATAGATACGTCTTTAAAGTCTTTATTTATCTCAGGTTTAGATACGCTGGCATCTTGGTACACCTTTACTGGTTTATGCGGGTAAATAGGAGATTTAGCTAAATTCTTACAATCTTCAGGCGATTTATTAGGTTCATTACTTTCGGGCTCTTTTTTAGGAGAAGGATCTTCATGCGTACTATGACTAGCATCTGATGTGTCAGATATTTTTTGACCCTCCGCCTCCGCAGATGAGTTAGTTGAGTTAAAAAATACAAAGTAATCCTTATTATATTTCCTTACGACAAAGCAAGGGTAGACTAATACCAAAAGTATGTAAAACAGAAATAGCACAAAATGTAGCTTTATTACTTTTATATAACAAATTGATTGTGGTATATAAATTTAACATATTTCTATGTTATTTGGACTATTTCTTCAACTTAATAAGTTGCAACACGTATAGTCTCTGAGGTTTCTAATAAATTAGTTTTATAATAAATTAGGTTACCTGCTAATTGTCTATCAATTAGTCGAGCTATTGTAGAGTTTCTAGCATACAGTGTTGTATAAATTTCATATCTCTACGAAAAAAGGCCTACGTGACCTAAGAAATGTTGAGGAAAGAAAGTAAGATTACATTACTGTGGACTATATATTAACCATTACAATTTGTAATAGTCTCTTTCGTGTAGTCTCTGGGGATTCTACTCGATAAAAGTATTCATGGGTCTTATCATCTAGCGACGTGTTAAATCAAGATAACAAAAAATACTCTTATCTTTGGTTTCCTGCTGATTCTTTAGATATACTTAAGATTTTTACTGTCAAATAATAAAAATAAAGACTAGTACTTAAGCCTTATGAAAGTTCCCAGCATATAGAAAGATTGGAAGGAGCTAATCTTTTTAATTTTGACGAGGAATAGATTGAATAATTCATTCATCATTTTGTAAAGTCACTCATTTTTGAGTATCTATATTATTTTTGATAAATGTCCATCTAACCTTGAAGTGTTGTTTAGCACCATTAATAGATGGAAAAAACTAATTCTTCACCTTTTTTGTTATAAAAAAAAACAAAATGACCACCTATCCCATATTGAGGAGAAAGTTTACCTTTTAATCCTTTAGAAGAGTGACTATTATTAAGATAAAAATTTTTTACACCTTCACTAATGGCCTTTCTTTTTTCAGGAGAGCTAACTTTTCCAAAATTAGGATGATTTTCTTTTTTAAATAACTCTTTTAATTTATTTATTGTTTCAATTTTATGAATAAAACCAGAAGAACTACCTGCTATGGTTAAAACATTATACCTAGGTTTATAGTAATCTATTCATTTTTGTTCTAATTTAGAACAAACTTTTATATCAGTGGTACAAAACTCTAATATAGCCAATGAAAAATTTTCTAATTTATATTTTCTCATAGCTCTAGTTATTACTATTTTTGTAACTTTCTCAGAATTTGCATGATAAAAATGACTAGTCATTCTTTGAGTTAAATTAAGACTACTACCTACGTATAAATCTTTAGTAATATTATTTATAAATAAATATACTCCTGATTTTTTTCTTAATTCTTTATAAATATCCTTTTTACTTTCTTTAATGTTTTTAAAAAATATAACAAAATTATTTTCAGGTGAACCACCAGGTAATTGATGATTAAATCTTTTTCCTCTTTTATCAAAATTAAATCTTCCCTCATTAACCCTATAAATAACAATCAGAATTGAACTTTAGATAGTAAAATATTGTAATTTAAACCTAATATTTTAGGTACTCAGAAATATCATCCACTAAACATTGCAAATACTGCACCCATACTTAGTACATAGTGGAAATGCATACAAAATAAAAATGAATTTTTATTTGTATTCGGACTATATCATTATCTAATTTTATCTATAAATGTTACTTTATGTCAAGTAGGATTTTTATATTGAATTCAATTTAAAACAAAATCTGAATATTTTTTAAATTCTAAACTATCTTTAGGATCATTCTTATAACTTCTTATAGGAATAAACTCTTTTATTTTTGATACTCTATAAAATTTAAAATCTGAATATAATCTATTTTCATAAAGTAATCATATAAAAATACCATTTCTTTTACATTTTGATATCTAAATGCTATAGTATTTCTAGATTTTCTAAAAACCATTGAAGGTTTATAGTTAGGGATAACGTTATCTAAATTAAGTTTACTAGTATACTCATTATGTTCAAATTCTAAATTACATTCAATTCTATTTCCAGTGTAATTAAAAACAATACTACCGTCTGTATCTACTAATCCTGATAAATAAGGATCATTAGCCTGAATATTATAATCAGCTTCTATAAAATCTATGTCTAAATAATCACAAGATTTTTTTAATCCTGGAACTTTAAGTCTAATTAAACCATTAATCTTATTTATTAAAAAGAACATTTCTTCTTTTTTACTAATTATTCATATAGAATGTGGTTTATTAGCATCAGATCTAATTCTACCTAAATGTAATGTATTTTGAATTCTACTTAATATTCTAATATCTCTATTATGTAATTTAATTCTAATAGTTTTTAAAACTAATTTAGAATTAATATTTCTAACGTCAAAATTACCATCCCCATCTATAACTCCAGCTAATCATTTAAAGAAATCCTTATCGCTAAAATCAGATATTTGGCGTGTAGTCTCTGAGAATTCTTTACAGTTTTCTGCTGATTGTATATCCGTACTTTTTAAAGTAACAGGTAAATTATCTATTTTACTAAATATAGTAAGAAAATTTAATTTTCTCGTTGCGCGTGCGCGTGCATCTATTTTTAAAAGATAATAATAAGCTATATAAAGTTGATAAATACCTAAGCATATAGTTTCCAGCATATAGCCAAATGCGAAATTACCTTTTTGATAATTAAGGCCCAATTGAGCAACTACGTAATAAGTATCGTGGAATGCTATATCTAAAGATGCATTCGCTAAAACTACACCACTTACGTATAAAAAAATATTCATTAATCTAATATTAGGTTAATCTATTAATCTTTCATAACTAAAAATATAACCATTATAAACACCGCCTACACTAGCATACTTTTTTATAGTATATGAGATATATTTAAGGCTCTTTGAGCAGCCACCACTCCTTCATATTTCTCTATAAATTTTCGATTAATATCATATACAAATACTGCTTTTAAAATATGACTATTGTTATTAATATTTAATAATAATTTTTCACATTCTTTTGAATTTCAATCTGCAATTCTAGGTGTGTCACTTAAATTATAAGGTATATTACTTAAATATCATTCACCTCTAAATATTTTTGTTTGTTCTTGGATATTTTTAACTAATGTAGGATGATTAGATTTAATTAATTTAGCTAAAGTTTTAACAGAAGGGAAAAGAACTAATAACTCCTTAAAGGAATTATAAATATAGATAGGGTAAGCAGAATTAGCTTCAATCATTCTTAACTTACTTTCTATAGAATGATTTCTATTATAAAAAGGGTTATTTTCACCTGTAACAGCCCTAGCTATTAAACCTTTAGTTTCATCAGAATGCACTCTATTCTTAGCTAATTCAGATAGTAACTTCTTGGTTTCCTCCGTATGCACATAACCTAAAGAAGAGTAACCTTGTTTTAAAACATTATAATAAGGCATGACATGTGTAATATAAAAAGTTTCTCTAGTAGTTAAAAAAGCGGGTTCTACATATTCTAGAATTAAAAGAGAAAAATTTGAAGGATCATACTTAAGTAAAGCTTTGGTAATAGGCAGATTAATATTTTGTTTACTTTTTAAAAAAGCTTTATTAAGATAGTTTCTCATTCTAGAAGCTAAATTAATAGAACTTCCTACATAAGTATGGTTATTTACCTTGTTAATTAAAAAGTAAACGCCTGATCTACCTTTTTCTTCGTTTATTATCTTAATTCTATCTTCTTTAAAGTTCTCATAAACTTTTTCAGCCTTTAAATTTTTGGTATTATCTTGGTTATCATCATCATAGATGATGTTAGAATAATATCGGATATTTATTACCCTATATTTTAAGACTAATGAATCTTGTTTTACGCGGACTATATTTTCCCGTAGTGAACTACGGGGACTACGTTTAGTCTCTGAGGAGCCCCACATCTTGCAACCCAAAGCCGTAGCTTGTATATTGTAGGGTAGAATCCGTAGGTTTCCTGCTGATTGTTCAAAATTATGCTTTGTTACTGAGATTGAATAAAACTCTAGTATCATAATTGTCAGAACTTCCCAGCATATGGTAGTCTTATCTGAAAGCAGAGGGAGGGCTAAGTGGTTGTTTAATAACCCTCCAATTGTAAACATAAATACAAAACCTAATGCAAATAACATCGAAGGTGATAATTTTATAGATCCTCCATAACATGTAGCTAATCAAGAGAATATTTTAATACCTGTAGGAACAGCAATAATTAATGTAGCTGCTGTGAAGTACGCTCTTGTCGAGCAAAATATATAAATATATTTTTACCCCCTGCCTAGGCCCTCCTTCCGCGAAGCTATGGGGGACCTAGTCTTGGGCCGGAAGGCTAATATATTTTTTTTTTTTTTTTTGGACAGTATCTTAATTTAATATAATAAATTATAAATTTATATTAAATTTCTTGCGTGCTTGTCTCTGAGGATCCTTTAGTTGCAATACTTCTAATCTTTTTTATACCTTTATTTTCTAAATGTTTACCTTCTGTTATCATTATATATACTTTTTAACCAAATATTGGTTGATAATCCACATATTTACCTCCAAAAAGTTTATATTTATCAAAGTAATTAATTATACTAACTGCTGTTTTAAATCCTGTACTTTTATAACATCATATTCCTGAACTATATTGAGAAAGATTTCCCATATTTAATTGATTATATAAAAGTTTTAAAGGTAAATTCTCATTTTGTTTTAAAGAATATTCTAGTCTAACACTATAACCTGTTTTATGTGTCTTACTTTTTATAATACTTATATGAAAACAACCATCAGCTTGAGTAAAACCAGCTGATCAATAATTATCTAAAGATAATGTACAAAGAGGAGGCAAAATATTTAAATTAAATTCTTCAGTATAGTTATGTTTAATTAATTGGTCATATTTATAATTACTTACAAATTTACCATTTATTAAAGATAATATAACTGATAAACCTGTTTTATTTTTACAAATATATCTTACTGCTTTTTTATCTTTAATTTTGTAAACATTCCCGTAACCAATTCGTTTTTTAATATAATAAGCTAAAGATATATCACTTTCAGCAAAAATAATGTGTAATTGATTTTTACCAAATCAACCATCACCCTCAATTAAACCAGCTAAAAAATAACCTAATTCATCATTATTAAGATTTTTTTTATTAACGACATATTCAGAGATTTTTGGTAAACTAGTATATTTATTATAAGTATTTTTAGTAACAGCCGTAGCTATTGTACTAAAACCAAAGTTTCCTGCTGATTGCCTTTTTATATATAATAAGTAAATTATTCCGAGCGTAAGTAAAACGAGTGGACTACTTATTAAAGACTTCCCAGCATATAGCAAGATTTTTTCCGTGAACACAAGTTTATCCACGTCTAAACCAACTGTATACATGTGATGCAAAATGTTAATAGATATTTCTCATATCTACCCGCAAAATAATGCGCTCCTTTCACAAGGAGAATCGGACTATATCTTCATTTTTAAGCTTTTCCTGTTTTATTTGTCATACTATTATTTAAATTAATTTGTTTTTGTAGAGTTCTTACATGAGATAATCCTTCTTCAGTTAAATGTAATTTGTTAGATACTTGGTTATGAATAGTTAATCATTTTTCAAAAGAAAGAGCTTTTTTAGTTTGTAAAGGAAATAATTTAAAGTATGCTATTACATCATTCAAGGGTTTAAATCCGGTAGCTGTATAACGATAAACATTATCAGTTCCAGATCTTAATGATACTTTACCAAATCCAAATAACTCGTATACTTTATTTAGTATAACACTATCTTTTTGGTCCAATAAATAACGCATTTTTATAACATGACCTAATGTATATCGAGAGTTTGCTGTAATAGATACATTAAAACATCCTTCAGCATCAGTAAACCCCGATAATCATGCATCCTGTAATGTAATTGAAACAGGAGTATTTTTTAATTTAATGGTTTCAGAACCAAAACGATTATTTAAAGCATTAACTCAAAGAGCTAATTGTTCAATTCTATGATTTTGAGCTAAATTACCATTAAATAAAAAAGCTAAAAGTAGAATATGTGAAGGATTATCAACCATTCATCTATAAAAATCATTATTTTTACCACTCTTTCCTTGAGGAAAATGTTTAACAACGCCAATATTTAATTTAAATTGTATTTTATGAAGTATATTACTTTCTTTTTGAGTAAGAACAAAACGAACTCTTTTACCTTCATCATATGTTTGAATTGCTCCATCTCCCTCTGCAAACCCAATAAATCAAGTTAACCATTCATCAGAAAGATGGTCTGTATTTTTAAATAATGTATTATAATAAATACGAAATGCGGAAAAATTTAAAAATGTTTCGCGTATAGTCTCTGAGACACTCTGTTTGTTATCCTTTAAGGAATACAGGGACAGATTGTCTGCTGATTGAGTATAGCCGCACCCGCGTAGCGGGTAAGGCGTTGGCCACCTCCGTAGGAGGCGGCCGCCGCTAATTAGATTTTCACCATGCAAGGTACTAATTAACACTAAACTGTTCCAGCATACAGCGAAATTAATTAAATTCCCTACGTCGCCGTAGGGTGAAGCCATCGTTACGTAACTTCAAACAATAAATCCTAATATTCCAATAGACATCATGGCGTAACAATATTTTACGTAAACAAAGTATTATTTCAATCTATTAGAGTTCATTTCTAAATTTAAACTTTTAATTTTATTTAAACCTTCCGTGGTTAAATGTTGTTTCAATTTAATAATAGTCATACACTCTTTAAAACAATATATAATCTTCCTGTTTTAAATTTAATAAAGGATAAGTATCAAAATGAGGTAAAATTTTTTCTAATAAAGAGGTAGCATCTTGAACGATAAAATCACATCTTGGAGTAGCAATATTAGATCTTACATTTACCGAACCAGAATTAAAAAATTTAATAAATAATTTCATTAATTCTAAATCTTTAACGTGTGTTGAGCAATATGAAATCTACAATACACTTTCTCTGACAAGACATAATCCTTAGCAGCTCGAACATAAATAGAAAACCCTCCATCTCCAGCTACAAACCCTGATACTCACTGAGGATTTAAATTATCAGGTAAAGATATAACTGGTTTATTTGCAGGTATTATATTAGGAAAGTATTCTTGAACTTTTTTTGAAACTCCTTTATTTATAGAAGCGTAATAAGAAATAATTTTTGAAAATCCCTCTTTATTTAAATGATCTTTATTTAAAATAAGTTTTATAACCTCTGATCATAATAAATAATCTATACGTTTTTTACTAATCAGAGGGTATTTTGTAAAGTGTGGTATTATAACATCTTTTATATAGTTCACATTACTTACTCTATATACAGATTTTTTTCTATCGGGTCTATGATATATAGCACCCACACCCAAATAAGCTTTAATTTTATATAAGATCTCTTTATCTTTCTCATGTAAATTTATTTCAAATGAAGTTCTGACTTTTCACTTTAAAGGATTTGATACTTCTATTATTATCGAAAAACAACCCTCAGCATCCACAAAACCTGTTACCCAATTAGGGTCTAGTTTATGTAAATGATGATCAATAGATAAATTTTTTTTTAATACTTTATTTACAGACATGAAATTGGGTAATACCAATTTCATATTTTCATAAAATAGTGGACTATATCTTAATCATCCAGAATAGATGATTCTCCTTGTATAGTCTCTGAGGTTATAAAAATTACATTTTCAAATATTCAGAGCTTCCTGGCGAAGCAACCCGAAAAATCCTATATTTTTATTTACCTGCTGATTGCTTATTGTAATATCCTTAAAATTTTCACTGTAATTGTAAAGATTACTAGTATTTAAGGTCTTAAAGATTCCCAGCATATAAAGGAGATTTACGTAATTATTAGTTAACGTAGGCCTACTTTTGACCATACCTATGTACTAATCATAAACTTATTAAAAAATTTTTACAGTAACTACAGAACTAGTAGTTACATTTGAATAAATATATAATTATATAAATTAAACTAATTATCGATTTCAAATATGATTTTATGTAGAGAGAATATTCAATGCTACGCGCTACGCATTGAATAATAGATTTATTATAATTTTTAATAAGTTTATGAAATTGGACCATCTCTTAACCAACATATTAATAAAAATACTTTAAAACTATTTATCCATGAAACTATTTCATTTGATAGAGTAATATTTTCAAGCTTTTCCTAAATCTGAGTTATCTGAAGCAGAATGAGCGTGAAGATTTCTAAGTTTATAAAAATCATTTACCATAGTAATTCTCATAAATTTCTCAGATCTGCAAGGATTAACTTTAAAATAATCATTTACTAAAGATAAAACTTCTTTTTTTTTATAACAAGTCCATTTAAAAGCCTCTTGTTTAACCATAGGGTATATTGTACCTCCATATAATTCTACTAAAGCTTCTAATATATACCTATTTTTTTGTGCTTCGCACAGCTGTTATAAATAATTGACCTGACGTTTCACTTAAATATATACTACCATCAGTATCAAAAAATCCAGCTAATCAACCACTATAATAAGTTAAAGGTTTAGAATCTTTTAATTCTATCTCGTAAATTTCACAAATTCTACCTAATTGTAAAACTCTTATAGGGTTTCGCATTAAGCCATTAATTTTACTAATTAAATTTAATAGACCTTTTTTATGATGTAGTCTATATCTTAAATGATTATTTCCACTAACTAATTTTACAGATCCACCAAATTTTTGTTTTATTAAATATAGAATTTTTTTATCTCTAAGTTGTGTAACTATCTCCAGACTACAGTATCCTTTTTTAGAAACTAAAAAACAACCATCTCCGTCAATAATTCCAGCTAACCATTCATAGAATTTGATATCTTCCTTATTTTCTTCTTCGTTATCCAAAGATGGGTAAGAATCATTACTATTTTCATATTTTGCACTAATTTCATGATTTTCGTGTTTTTCTATTTTTACAAAACTTTCTTCTTTTAATGGTATAGTATAAAACGATACATATTTTAACAACAAAGTTGTTAATTTTTCTGAAGAACAAAAGTTTTTAATTAACATAGATAAATAATTTAAAGTATAAAGCAAAGTTGATCACAAACGTATGGCCTCTGAAATTCCTACTAACATACAATAATAATTTTTCATTTTTAATGAACTAATAAACAATTCTATCCCACTTATTTTTAAATTGTATTCATTGATTGAATTTATCAATTTTTTTGACATCTAATTTACTATAGGGCTGAAACTGATAAAATTCTTTTATCAAATTAAGTCTAGAAGCTTTACTAGATTTTAAAGGAAATTTTTTAAAATAACCATCTACTAATTTCAAGACCTCTTGTTTTCTATAAATAGTATATTGAAACGCTTCTTTAGTGCTAAAAATTTTAATTCTCCCTCCATACAAATTTTGTAACGGTTCTAGTAAATATCGATTTTTTTGGGTGACACTAATAATTAATTGACCTGACTTTTCATCTATATGAATAGAACCATCGCTATCCACCAAACCACTAAATCAACCGCAATTATAAATTAAAGGTTCAGGTTCTTCAAGTTCTATATTATATTTTTCACATATCCTATTTAATTGAAGCATCCTTACAGGATTCCGGATTAAACCATTTACATCGTTAATTAAAGAAATTAAACCTTTTGGGTGCTGCAATTTATATTTCAATACATTAAACCCAGCTATCTCTTTAACTGAACCGCCATATCTATGCTTTATTTCATACATAAGGGATTTATCTTTTATATCCATTATAATTTTAAAACTTGAAAAACCTTTTTTAGTAGTTTTAAATTCACCGTCTCCGTCAATTAATCCTGCCAACCATTGATTAAATTTAATTTGGTCATCTTTAAGACCCTCTTGGTTAAAAATAGGAGTGGTAGAATAATATCTTTTATTCTTCGATTTAGATAAAGTAACCTTGCTTAAAGGGCGAGCGCTTGGACTTAGCAATGTATGCACCGCCGCCGAAGAATCTTCGTAAGGCACCTCAACTCTACCCTTATTCATACCCGATCTTATTAACTGAATTTCAGCCAACACTTCTTCAGTTAAAGTGTTATTATTTTCTCTTAATGACATAACTTGTTTAAGATCGCAAAAATCGTCAAATTTTACACCTTTAACAGGGTACTTCTCAAAAAAGGGGATAATTTTATCTTGAATATCCTTAAATTTTGTAACAAGGTAATCCCCATACATAGGTCTAAGAGGCCGAATATAATACTTACCACATCCCAAATAATTTATCAGACTTTTTAATAACTCTGTATCTCGTATATGCTGAGTTATTAGAAATCTAAAACCAACAGAGCCCCCTTTTGATGACTTCTTAAGTACCAAGAAAAAACAACCTTCACCACTTACAAAACCAGATACTCAATGAGGGTCAAGAATCCTTTGACTCGTAACTATAGGTCTTATAGCCGAAACAACCTCAGGGAAAGCTGCTTGCAAATTCTGCGGTAAACCTTTATTTAATACAGCTTTTATTGAGACTATTTTTTGTAAACCTTCCACAGTTAAATGTTCTTTACCTATCATTAAATCTACCACTTGTTTAAATAATTCATAGTCTGACCATTTCTGTGATATCAAAGGATAATTATCAAAGTGATGAACAATAACCTGTAAATCTTTCAAAGAACCAACTCAGTATTGAATACAATCAGATCCTCTAACTGTTACTGTTCCAACACCAAAATAACTTCTAATATTTTCTACTAATGCTTTATCCTTTAAGTGTAAAGCTATCTTAAAAACTAACTCTACGGAATAACCTATTTTCAATTTAGAATTAGGCCGAACATTAATCAGAAAACAACCTTCCCCATCGGTAAATCCAGTTACGAACCAAGGATTTAATTTATCTGTATTTTTGTGTAAATCCGAATTATTTTGACTTGATACATTAGAAAGGATATGAGTATATCTTAATTGTTTAAAAAAGTTCACTTTAGGCCATAGCGGATTATATCCGGAAAAGACCGACGCTTCAAGAACCGACGGTCTACTATTGACAAATGAATTAAGAAAATTATTATTATTACGAAGGGTAAACATGCTTAACCGGGTAAATTCTTTTATACCCTGTTTGAAGTTTTCACTTCGTGTTTTGGTTATCTGCGGGTTATCATAAATTACTAGGATTTTTACTAATGAAACTTTAAATTTTCATATAACGGGAGTACTTAGTAATATTTCTAAAAAGAGACTGACTTTCCTGCATATAGTTTGTTGCGTTAATAAAATTAATTTTATTAAAGAGCTACTAGTGTAACCGAATACGGATTTATTTGAGTAAGCGGAGATTGTTGTACTTATTATACCAAAAGCAGGTATAATTAGAATATAACAAAAATTTTGACTAACGAAATAGTTATATTTAGCATAATCTATTTTAATTAGTACTCAAGAATTTAACATTCTTGTTAGGACTTTATCTTAAACTGTAATATCGTTCAATTTGTTCATTGTACTTTTTAATTTAATAATTTTATCCATTCCATTTTTATTTAAATGGTTATTATCCTGAATTATTATATAAGCTTTTCTTCACTTTAAATAATTAACGTATTTACTAGATAATAAATGGTAACACTTAAAATAATTAATAAGATTGTAAGCTGAATCTAAACCATCTGATTTGTAATAATAGGTATTTTTACTTTCCATGTAGCCCAAATCACCTCCTAAAAATTTTAAGATTAAAATTAAAATATTCTTTTCTTTTTGATTTATTGAAAATTTAATCTAACTTCAACTTCATTATTATGTTAATAATTTCGATTTGAAATTGGGTATCTGATGCATCTAAAAACCCCGCTAATCAATGGTTTTGTAAGTCTTTCTTTGAATTTAGGTTTAAATTTGTTAATTTACCAAAGTCAGTGTAACGTTCATCGTTCAATATATTATTAATTATTTGACATGATAGGTTTTCTGTTCTAATTTTACCATTTATTAAATTAATTACTTTTTTTATACCCTCCGGGGCTCCTATTATTAAAAGAAGTTTATTTTTAGATTTAACTTTTTTTACACTTCCAAAACCTAATTGTTTCTTAATGTAATAAGCTAAGGAATGATCTAATAAATGTAATTCTATAATTAATTCTTGCTTATTATTAAAACTACCCTTGGCGTCTATTAAGCCGGCCAAATAATAGCCAAATTTGTCGTTACCTAGTGGTCTTAAATGTTTACGTACATGAACAGAGATTGGATTGACATATTCTAATTTAGTTACAGTCTCGTTGCGTAAAGTCTCTGGGGTTCTATTTTCATTATAAAGATATCACATTAAAAATATTACCTGCTGATTTACTTCTTCATGGCTTTAACTTTTTTACTATATCTAAAAAGATGGAGTATTTAAACCTAACTTGCGAAGCTTTCCCAGCATATAGCAACATTACGAGGCTTATATACTTAATAACCTCAGGATGCTACATTTTGAGGAAGGTATAGCCTCTAAAATGTTTGGACCATATCTTTAAACATAATTTATTCGTAATTTTTTCATTTACCCATAAGAGTCTCTCAGCTTTTAGCTAATAAAGATCCTGAAGGTGCAATATGAGCTTTCATACTCTTCAATTCATATATCTTAGGTATTAAATGCAATCTATTCTTTTTAGCAGATCTAGAAGGGTATTTTTTAAAATATTCAATCGTGTTAAGTACATCTTCTTTCTTAGTGACATATCATTTAAATGAACCATGTCCACCTCTATCTATATAGACATAACCCCCATACAGTTCAACTAAAGGTGTTAGTAACTCAGAAGTCTTTTGGCCAGCAGAAATAGATAATTGTCCATCCGTACTCTTTATAGTAATGGACCCATCTGCATCGAAAAACCCCGAGAATCAACCATTATCTCAAGTCAACTTTTCAGGGTATTTTAATGTTATATCGTATTTTACACAAATATAATTTAATTGTATCAATCTATGAGGGTTTCTTATATGACCATTTACATCATTAATAAGATTTAGTAAACCTTCTTTATTATGTAATCTATACCTTAATGCATTGACACCCGATCTTAATTTAATTGAACCCCCGTAGACATTTTTTACAGCTTGTAAAGCACACTCTCTCGAATGTCCATTGTAATTTCTAAACTTGCATAACCTTTTTTAGACAATGAAAAACAACCATCTCCGTCTATTAATCCGGCTAGTCATTGTTTAAATCTTAAATCCTTAGGGGATTTACTCAAATTATGAATTGATCTTATGTTTAACAAACGTATGGCCTCTGAAGTTCCTACTAGCGTGCTAAGCGCGTTGGTTACTTGCGAATTATCGTAAATTTCCAGGATTTTTACTATAGCGGTGTATAATAAAATACAACTTATGCTAATAGTACCTAATAAATATAAAACGAGCTCCTCGCTTATAGTTTGTTGCGATAAATTTTCATTTAAGGGCCATATTTGACCGAAGAATCCAATTCCTTATTATATAGTTATATTTCACCTGTTAACTATATAACCCCATATCCTACATTTATAAGATATAAGCCTTTTAGGTCATATTAAAAGAGGAATCCGACTGTACATTAAGCAGCATTTCAGCTACCCACCAGTGATGCAGTCTGTAGCGTTTATTTAGGTAAACGACGGTCTTGTTGTTATAGGCTAATTTTGACCGTTCCACTAGTATTGCTTTTAATATTTATTGTTTTTTCCTAAAAATTACACAATAATTTTACTATTAAAAACTAGGGTTGTGGTATACTTTCGTATTCATTAATTAAAGTCTTAATTTATTTAACATCTGCTTTATTAATTTAATAGCTTTGGCTAAACCAATCCCCTTTTTTCCTGATAAATACACTATTTATTTATTTTTTTACATAAGTCCTTTATCTCTAATCTTTTTTCTGAAATTAAATGTTCGCCTTTTTTTAACTTGTAATGAACTTCCTTTCATTTTAGATAGCTAAGACGCTTTTTACTCTTAAGAGTAAATTTATCAAAATATTCAAATAGTTTTTCACAATTTTTCACTCCATTTATTCTAAGTTCCCAAATATTAAAATTATTTTTAGTAGCTAGCGCATCATAATGAGGGTATACTGCTCCAACTTTATCTCCGAATAATTTATTTATAAATTCCAATGTAGCTTTATTACTATCTCATTTTTGAGTTAATATATATCTAAATCTATATCCTTTGTTAGGTTCAGATAAAATACTGCAAGTAAATGATGCTTCACCATCTGAAATACCTGATAGTCATGCATCATTTAAAGAAGGTAATATTGTATTATTTATATGAGATATCGTCTTCATATTCTTCTTCAATAACTTTTCATTAATAGCAGAAAGAAAAGTTAGAAATCTGGCATTTCTGGTTGGAAATACCATATTACCGTTAAATAAGTTACAAATAAGAACTAAATTTCTAATATCTTGGACTACAAATCTATGTGTATTACTTTTTATAGATTGTTTAATAACTTTTCCAAATCCTAAGTTATCTTTAATGAAATTTAAACATTCTATATCTGTAGTAGATTGAGTTATGACAAAGGAGAAATCTCCTCTTTTAGCTATTGTAAAACAACCCTCTCCTTCAGTAAACCCTATAAATCATTCTAAGAAATTAGAATTAGGTAACTTATTATCAGGATATATATTTACATATTCTTTATAAAACGATTCAAAATTAAATGACTTCACGTCATTACAATCGGCAGCATATAAAGTCAACAGAGTAAGGCTGCTTAATATAATAATAAATATAATAGTGTAAGTTTGTTTGTCGCTCGCGCATAAGAAAAGATGTTGAAATAAAATAGGATCACCACCTCCAGCTGTTTCAAAGAATGATGTATTAAAATTTCTATCTGTTAAAAGCATAGTAATTGCCAAAAATTAATTCTCTTGATCTGCGAGACCAAGTCTCATGGTAATAATACCTTATAAGCTTATATTTAAATAAGCTTATAGCAGATTCTCACATACTCACGTATATGTTGGGACTATATCTTAATTATTTAAGTTGTAAAAGTTTTGTAAGTGATCCCATACGAAATCAGTTCTTTTATCATTCATATTTGATTTAATCTGTTTTACATAATCCATATTTTCTTTATGGTTGAAAGAACCTTTTTTTACGGTTGCAAAGACGCCTACTACCTTAGCTCAATCATTAAAATCTAAGAATTTTGTACCAAATAAAGGATATTTGGTAAGATAATCAACAACTGCTAAGTTAGCTTTTAAATTAGTTGTTCTAATTCTATATTGAGGATTCTTGCTATCAATTCTAATAGGTTTAACTACAGAATATAAACTAATAGCTATTTCTTCTAGAAAGAATAAATTATCTTTATTACCATTTTTTTGTTTTTGGCTTAATTCAAACTTACATTCTATTTTGGGATATTTACCAGATTCAGTACTTCTAAGCGAGAAATGCCCATCTGATTCTATAAATCCTGATAATCAGCCATTAGATAAGATAGTTTCAGTATTAAACCCTTTTTTTTCTATATAAGTACCTCTATATTGATTATATCAATCAATTAATCTATGTAAAGAAAAAATTTTATTAGTTTTCATTTTACCATTAAGTAAGTTAATAAGCAACATTATCCCTTCAAGGTTGTTAACAGTATATATATAGGCATTAAGGCCCTTTTTTCTAGAAATAGAACCATGTCCTAGTTCCTTTTGTATTAAAAGAGCCAAGGGTAAGTCTTTCAAATGGAAAACTATTTGAATAGAAGGATAGTTAAGCTTTTCTTTATTAGATCTTTCAGATCTAGGTACATGAATAGTACCATCTCCTTCTATAAGGCCTGCTATATAATAGGCAAACTCCGTATTTGAACCCTTGACAATAAGAGCTTTATTCGTATAATCTCTTAACCCGTACGAAGTCTGGCTGCTCTGCATGCTCCGCAACCGTAAAACTTTTTTTAAACTTACACTAGAACCATTACAACAAATAAAATCTGGCGTATAGTCTCTGAAGATCCCTAAAAAGTACAAACTTGAGAGGTTTCCTGCTGATTGTGTGGTATATCACCACAGTTCCCAGCAATTTTCCAGATTTAAAGCCGGCACAATTTCTATAAACTTACCGGCTAAAACAGGTAAAGATAATAATAATAACACAGCTGTTATAACTACAGCTCACCCAAATAAAGCTAATTTCATTTAAATAGATTAATATTCTATTTATATTATTTTTCACATATAGATTATCATATCTTTTGTATAAGGGTACACCCTTAAATTAAAATATTTATCTTTATGTATAGTATCATATTCTACTCTCTATTCATATTCATGTTTGATTTTATAGATAGTATTTTATTTAACCTTCTTCAGTTAAATGGGATTTATTGACCATTAAGTCAGATACTTTTTTAAAATCTTCAAAATTTTTTACTTTATCTCCAATTAATGAATATTTATCGAAAAAAGGTATAATTATATTTTGTATATCAGATAATTTTGATACTGCATATCTTGTAATGCCTGAAGATTCATTCATTGTAATAGTACCACAACCCAGTGTTGACTTTATTTCTTCTATTAATTCCATATCTCTTATATTTTGTACTACTATGAAATTAAGACCTACACTTAAACCTAATTTGTGTGTTTTGGATTTACTTGTTTTAACATAAAAACATCCTTCACCATCTACAAATCCGACTATTCAGTAATTCATGTCGAATAATTTATCCTTAATATTTAAGGTAAATTCTGGTCTCACTTCAGGTTTAGTGTTAGGAAAATCTAATAGTAATCTTTCAGGTAAACCTTTATTCATAGAAGCTCTAATATTTACTAAATTTTGCAAACTTATTAAATGTTCTTTATTTGATATTAATTCATATGCTTTTTTAAATAGTAAGAAATCACTATGTTTTTTAGTCTTTAATGGATACACATTAAAATGTTCTATTATTTTTAATAAATCTTTAATAGCTACTACTTGATAAATAGCAGTATCTTTATGTAATGTAACATTACCTACACCAAAATATTTTTGTAGTGTATATAATACATCAATATCTTTTACGTGTAAATGTATAGCAAATATTAATTTAACACCTCATCCCGATTTCATTAGGGGACTTTTGTAAAAAATTAGTTGAAAACTGGATTCTGCATCTGAAAATCCTGTAACTCAATTAGGGTTTAATTTTACATTATTTGTAGAATATTTCGTTGTATCGTGGTTTATATATTTTAATTTATATAAACAGATAAATAAAATTATATAAATTATATTTATCTATGACCAGATTTCCTGGCTGTCAGAGTACACCTTACAGTATAAAATACCGAAGAACCGTCTACTCGTTGCTCTTTACAGTATTGGTTTCACGTAATACTGATTTAGATCCGCGATTACCCATTTCAAGTGTAAACTCTATTATACTATCATCTCTTTTGATATTACTATACCCTTAGTGATTAGCTAGGCCAGATATAAAGTTTACCGAATATCCTTAGTTAAAAGAGCTTTAGGGCTTCCCCGGAATTTGGCTCATACACAAATTAACTCATTATGTAATCTTATACCAGGAGTTCTCATATTCATTATCGTAGTAATGACAACCGAAAATAGTTAATTATATTAATTAACTAATAGTATAGTGGACTATATCTTCAGCGTACCTTTTTTTTTTTTTTAAGATACGGTGTCTAACGTATAGTCTCTGAGGTCCTACTAAAGTAAATATCTATAAATACTTACTGGTTGGTTTCCTGCTGATTGAGCATAGCCTATAGGATTTTACTATTAAAAGTACCTATAGGCACTGAGCTATTCAGCATATAGTTAGAAATTTAATATGAACCTCATTTGCGTAATATTTGTTTTTATAGGAATTTACATAAGTATCCTTTATAAGCTTTACCTGAATTAATATATTTAACTAATGTTACTTGAGAAGCGGATAGATCTTTGTCTTGTAAATATTCCACACATTTACCTAAACTGGGTAACACTATAGTATTTTCTAAATTATTTACATCTGTTAATATAACTGCTTTAAATGAACTATTTAGAGGTTTATTTTTATTATACTTAACTCTATCTTTTTCCAACATTAAACCTAAATCTAAATAAGACATATCTTTAACTTTAGCTGTTAACACCGGCACTCTTGAAAAGAGGTATTTTCCTAAATAAAAAGTACCATTTTCTAAATGTTTAGTAAATGTGGTATGATGAATATTTAATTTTCTAATAAAATCTATTTGTTGTGTTGAAAAAAAATATAAAATGGTCATATCTCTATTATACATATATAAACTCTTAGAATTTGATCCACTAGGATTATTTGCAACTCTTATAGTATTTAATGTAAAACTAGGGTCTAATAAATAATATTGTTCTAATAAAATTTCTGAGCCTTTTATGTAATTACTATAAAAGGGAAAAACTTGTAAAGCAAAATTTTTTAACCCTTCTTTTTTTAAGAGAGGGATTAATAGACCACTCTCTTTATGAGAAAGATTAATATAACCATTTAATCTAAAAGCTAACTGTGAAGATGAACCTACGTATTTTCTACCTGTACTTAGGTGTGTAAAGATATAAATACCAGGTATTCTTTCTTTACTATTAGGTAAACCAAGTTTATCTTTAAGAATTTCCTTAGTTCTACTTTTTTCATTTAAATTAGTTAAAGTAAAACTGGGAGTATTAATTAAAGATTTTAATTCTTGATCTGTAATTTTAATATTACAGTAAGCTAAAATTTCATTAATTTTTTTAGCAGTCACAGCTTCACCACTATTAATAAGCTCAATAGCTAGAGTATGGCTATGTTTATTAGGACCTATTCTACCCAATATCTCTTTTCAACGGTTATCCAATTTAAATTTATTATTTTTTTCTCCATTTTTTTTAGAATTATTATCACCACCTGAGTTGTTATTATTACTAGAGTTGTTTTGAAACTCTTGTTTAGGTTTAGTGCTAAAATAACATTTATTATTAATTAATGTAAAGCTTATTGAATTTTTTAAATATTTAAAAACAAATACAGAGAATCCGAAATTCATAGCTCCAAGTAGGGAGCTAATACCTGATAAATGTAAAGCAAATATAGCTAAATCGACACTAGGTCCGCTATGACTTTGTACACCTGATAAAGGAGGATAACCTTTATTAATAACCTCATATATTTATTATTTTTGTTTACTTTTATTTTAGTATACTGCTATAAAATAATCATAAACTATTTTTTAATAAAAATACTATCGTTATGTCCATCATTCACAAGATGGGTTGGACTATGCCTTCACCCTAAAATTAATCTTTTTTAATATTTTTAAATTCTTTATTTAATCTAGTAGTTCTTAGGTTTCTTACAATTTCTCTAATTTTCACTAGTTTTAGAAAATTTCCTTTATGTTTTACATAACTTCTAGCTCAAATTCTATACTCTACAGATTTCATACCTTTAATACAAGAATCAAAGTATGATATAATATTTTCTATAGCTCGAGAATTTAGTTACTGTAGTAAAATATGTTTTTTTCTTTACAAAATTAATACCTAGTATTAAAGAAATAGCTTTTAATACAATAACGTCTAATTTTTGAGTTATTTCGAAGGCATGAACTATACGAGTAGGTGTTTTACTTACTAAATAAAAACTACCTTCAGCTTCTGTAAAACCAACATTTCAATATTTACTCATTACTAATTTAGCATCATTTTACTATTAACTTCATTATTAACTATTTCTCAAGCAGGTGAAATGTAATCATCTGGCATTCTTTTGCTAGTTAAATCTAATAATAGTTTATCTTTCTCTTGAGTAGTTAAACTATCATTTTCAAGTATATTGTAAGCTTCTTTAAATTTAAAATAAGAGTAATATTTACTAGTTAATAAAGGATATTTTTCAAAAATAGGTAAAATAACAGAACCTATAGTTTTTCTATCTCTAATTCTAAAATCAGCGTTTAAATTATCAGTGTTTATATAAACTGAACCGACACCTAACTGAGATTTTATAAAATAAAGTATTCTTAAATTATAAGAACTTTGAGTTAATTTAAAGAAAAGGGATCATTTCCCCTCTTTAGATCTATAAATATTAAATGTACCATCACCATCTGTAAAACCAACTAATCATTGATGAAAATTATCTTTATTTTCATAATATTTAGACTTATTGATTCATCTTGAATGGTCATGTATTTTGGGGTGCTCTACATTTAGTCTCTGATGGGAGTTAAACAAAGTAATTATCTGGTCCCAGGCATATTGCCTTGAACCCGATTCAATAAATAAAATCAGGTAAATTATGTACATTCTAACTGCTAAACTAAATGATAACGAGTAGTACATAACTCTATTCATTAAAATATCAAGGGTTCTATGCATCGAGTAGAGTTTTATTGCCTTTGAGTTACCTCAAAGCAACGACTTATCCTTAAAAATCGTTCAACCTGTACCTGCACCTCCCTCTATACATGTAGAGAATATCAATAACAGTAAACTAGGGGGTAATAATCAAAAACTAATATTTATTAAGTCTTGGAATCAACAATTTTAAATCGCCCATATACTAGGATGATTTTGAGGATAGTAATGCTTCGCTGCTTCGCGCTACTAAGGTAAAACACATCAAGATTTGCCTTGCAGACTTCAATAAGTAAAAAAAAATATCTTTATTTTTTATCTAATAAAGATAAAATTTTACTAATTGGAGTAATACTGGGTCTAGTTTTGTGAAACACCTCAGGATTACGTTCTTCCAACATATTTAAAAGATTAACTATATGTTTAAGTTCAGGTTTTTCTGAACAAAATTCACCCTTTAGGTAACTTATACCTATATTATGTAGATTATTTTTAGAACCACCTTTGTAGGGTTGTAATAATATACTTAGAGATTTTCTTAAATCTGAATCTGTAATTGGTGCGTCGAGATCCGCGTCACTTGTAACCTGTTGTTGAGCCGAAGAAGCCGAAGGAGCCAAAGGAGCCGAAGCAGCCGAAGGAGCCGAAGGACTATTTCCATTTAAAATAGTGTCTCATCAACTTCTATTAGGGCGGGGGTTTTGATTAGAACCACTAGGTTCATTATTACCCCCTCCCCTAAAATCTTCACTACCTCCACCACCCCCACCATCGCCATCGCCATCACCCTCGCAAAGTAATAAAAAAGCATATAATCGATAAACTTAAGTAATTTCTTACCCAAACGGACTATGTCTTCATCCAACTTTTAATATTTACCTAACTATCTAGTTTAGTTAGAAAAATTGGAGTTTTGCGTATTAATGTATAATTAATATACATTCCTAATAAATTAATTTTACTAGCTAAATAATTTATTAAAGTCTCTGAGGATCCTACTAAGGTATAACTTACCCGTTGGTTTCCAGCATAATACTCCCATGTATGTATTAGTTTTACTACTAATTCAGTATATTATTTACTTTATAACAGTATTAGAACTATTCAATCAGCCGTCAATACATCTGTTGACTGAGTTAAAAAACTCAATTTCGAGAGCTTCCATGCTTATAGCAAAATAATAATAATAAAATTTACATTTTATCACGGCATTCCCTTATTTTATTACCTTATTCTCTTGGCTTTTAGTTTTACCTAAGAGAAAGCGTATATGCGTACATGCGTACTGCAAAGTATGTATACTCAAATTATTAATGTGAAGTTGGAATAAATCCCGCCACCACCCCCGCTGTATATAATATTACAGGGCCTATTCTATTTTAGTAGGCTACGCAGAAAAATGTATACTATGTATCAAAATAAAAATGCTTATAATAAATATTTAGTCATAAAAATTCTTTAAATGATCTCAATTAAATTCAGTTCTTTTTGTATTCATGCGACTTCTTACAAGTTCTACCGTATTTATACCCTCATACCGTTAAATGTTGATTATTAATAAGTAAATTTGCTACTTGTTTCTCAATCTTTTAATCTAAATATTTACTTGTAAATAAAGGATATTTATTAAATAATTTATTGCAATAGCTAAAGATACTTTACTAGTTGCAGCTAAAGTATAATATGAATTATTAGTAGATTTCTGTGTTCTAGTACATAAATTACAATTTAGGAATAAACATATTTGATTCAAAATATCGTAATAACTTTCGTTTGTTATAGGATCTAACATTCTTTGTTCTATTCTTAATCTACAAGAAATTTTACTTTTTTTTGCACCATCTTCTGTTTTAGTGTATTGTACAGAAAAACTTCCATCTGCATCTACGTATCCACTTAATCAACCACTATTTTCTAAATTATCCCCTCTAGTTAGAGGTGTAATTTTTCTAATTGAGCATTGTGATTTTTATTTAATCAATCTATTAAACTATGAAGTTGGTGTATTTTAGGTGTTTTTAATTCCCCGTTAATTAAATTTACAATTTTTTTTAAACCTACTACAGGTGAAACAACTAAAACACAAGCATTCTCTCCGTGTTTATATCTAATAAATCCTGATCCTATAATATTTAACAATTTTTGGCATAAAGCCTCATTTTTTAAACCAAAAGTTATACAAAATCTAGGGTTATGAGTTTTACTACCTTTTTTTTTTTGAATTCAAATATGACCGTCTCCTTCAAATAAACCTGCTAAGTAAGAACCTAAATTTTTATTACTACTATTATTATTAATATTTACACGCGCATTTGCAGAGTCACTATAGTAAACTCTTAATTTTATTTTGTTCAAAAGGAAAAATAATGAGTTTGCAGTACCAAGAACGCCTGGAAAAAGGTGGGACCACTTCTTTGCCATATCTGGCCCACCTACCATTAAAGGCATTAAAAAATTCCCAAATCCTCCTATTAAAGCTGGCATACGCTTTCTCACTAATTATCATTAATGCGCGGACTATATCTTTACCTTTAAATAATAAATATTTACTAAGGTATTCACGTGTAGTCTCTGAAGATCCTACTCCATAAAAGCGTTTAATGCTACAATGAGCCCAATTATGTTTGGTTTCTGGCTGATTGCCTAATACTTTGAAATGTAACTGTTTCATGCCGCTTTTATATAAAATAAAGTCTGCATAACTAGTTCCAAAGTCTCTAAAGGGATCCCAGCAAACAGTGAATGTAAAGTAAGACGTCTCCATCTTACCCGGCCATGCCATTATATATTAAAATTTATAAGTAAATTTTCATTTACCTCGATAATAACCTGATTTCTCACCTTTTAAGTATTCTCTAATAACTTGACGGTCACCTTTTAAATGTTTAGCTAAACTATTTAAAGAGTTAAATTCTAAATTTTTCTTAGGTTCATCCTTAAACTCTGCTAATATAGATTTAGCTGCAGGGTGTTTAACGTTATAAACATCTCGTTTATCTGAAACTAAACTTTTAATTTGATCTAAATGTAAAAAATTAGTTTCAGGGGATTCTTCTATTAAATCTAAAGAGAAAAAGAAAGTATCTAGATATATAGTACCTAAGTTTAAATAATCATTTAAAGTATTGTGATGTATATTGATCAAATCATATACTTGTTGTTTTGAGCCAAATGCATATAGCAAAGCAAGATCTTCAACATTATACATATATACTGGAGTACCTCTTTGTTTACTGCGCAAGCTATGCTTTTCACGCATTTCTTAATTAGATTTGTTGAACGTATATTTATTTTTGTAAGATTTATTTTTTTTTAAACAATAACGAATAGTACTCTCACTACAACCTATAGCTTTTGCTGCCTTATAGTTAGAAGGATAAATTATAGTTTCATTCGTTTCTATATTAACAACTTCTACTTTTGAACCTAAAGATTCACTCATTTTTAGTTTAGTCTCTTCAGAATGAGTTAACCCTAAAAAAGGACTATCTTTCCCCAAACGAAGTTCACTTAATTTTTGTTTTGTTTTATCGGTAAATATTTTACCTTTACGGGATTCAGTCATTTTCTGTTTGGTTTCTTCTGAATGATATTTACCTGTAAGTGATTCACTAATTTTAATTTTGGTTTCTTCAGTATGTAGTTTACCTAAAGATGAACTTGCAAAAGGCAATATATTATATTCAGGGCTTAATAAATCTAAGTAATATTGTTCTCTATCAATCGTTTGACTAGAATCACAGTATTCCAAAATTTCAAGATAAAAATCAGAATAGCTATACTTTTGCATAGCACTTAATATATTACTTTTAGATCTGCTTAACACAGCCTGAATACTTTTTTGAGAATAATAAACACTAAATCTTTTAGATAAATCAACAGCAGACCCTATATAAGACTCACCTGTTGAGATATATACCCAACGATACACACCTGATTTACCCTTATTTTCTTTAATAGCTAGATCTTTTTCACTGTATGAATATATAAATAAAGGAACTATATTATGTTTATTAATAAAAACCCTTGAGTTTTTAGAGTTTATATTATTGTTCAATTTAGAACAAGTTGCGAATGACGCGTATTTAATTAAATATAAAGAGAAATTTATTTTATTGTGTATTTATATGGAGTTCTTTGTAGAGAACAATTAGGAATATTCATTTCCTATAACCTTTGTTCACGTTAAATTCATAACAAATAAGCCCAGTTTTTCCATTCTTTACGTAGTGCATACTTCATCCCGTAGGGATTGCATGCAACAGAATGAGTGCTCATAGTTTATTAGAGCTAAAGCTACTACCTCGCATAGCTAACCGTGCGCAGCACATAATACTACTATTTTTTTTTAATTTTTAACTCCGGTCACCGTACCAGAGGGTAGCTACGCGTCCCCTCTGGAACGAACTACTAGCAACTAGATAGACGGCATCTTTTTATTTACGAAATCTTTAGCGTATTTATTGTTTCGTGCGGGCTTCGCAGCCAGGTGTGCATCAAGTATTAAAGAATAACCTTTTCGGTAGTTATATCAAGGTAATAAAAAAAAAATAAATTAAAAATATACACTTTTACTGTATGGATCCTTGTGGCAATAAGCTAGTAACATTAAACTTTTATTTAGTAGTTTCCTGCTAATTGTCTAATCTTTTAAGATGTTACTGTATTCTGCCGCTTTTCGTTTACCAATAGGTTCCGAAAGTCTGCAGTACTAGTTTTAAAAGCTCTAAAGAGGTCCTAGCAGATAGTGAATGTAAAGTAAGATATTTCTACCTTACCCGGCCATGCCTTTTTTATATTTAATTCTATCCATTCTTTTTAATGGAAGATAATAATAACGACTAATAAGTAAAATAATAACAAATTAAAGAGTGCGAGTATAAAACCACTAGCAACTAAATCTACATTAAGATTTGGTTTTAAACTATCAATAAAATGTTGTTCCAATTCCACTACCTGTTCTAAACTAGAATTATCCTTCATAATATAAATAGTTAACTTAATATTACTAAAACCATGTTTATTTAAATAACGTAAAACTCTTCTTGCTTTAGTCTTAAGTATTGACGGCATGAAATAAGAACTTATTCCTCCATTAAATGGAGGATTAATGGAATGTCCCACATACATATGTTTACCGTCTAAAGTTTCTCATATGTAGACACCTTTTTGGTTTTTAGATACTTCAAGTACAATATCCCTATTATTAAAAGGATCATCTACTAATACTTTAACATAATTGTGGTTTTTACTTTTACCGTTTTCGTGTAGGTTATCCTCATTATCACGATTTTTGTTATCGTTATTGTAACCTTTATTATTGTTATCACATTCACTTATTAAGGATGAGTTGTTATTATCACTATTTACCATTTTTTTTTTTTTAGAAAAAAAGGTAATAGGTTGCGATTTTAATATAAAATATTTTTCGACCATAAAGAAAATCATTAAAAGGGCATGAGCTGTAACGATACTATTATATAATTGGTTATCAGCTATATATTGAACACCAGGTCCACTCAATTCCATTCTAATTAAGACAGAAAAAGCTGTCCCCAGTAACCCCGAAAATAGTGAAAAGATCAAATACAACGTACCTATATCTTTAGCATTAGTTGATAAAAATCACCGCTCAACTCAACTAGAGATAACCTTAGGTTGAGTTGAATATGGCCTATAACTCTCTGCCTCTTCCGATTCACTAGCATTTTCCGAAGGTATCTATATTTATATAGATATATCTTATATATTGTGTTATTTAAGATAATTAGTAAATTTAAATAGGATTATGTAGGAATCGAACCTATTACTTAAGATTTGCAATCAAAGTGTAAACCATTTACTTCATAATCCTTACATAATATATATTATATACCCTATATACTATATTATTTATTTTTTTTCTTTTATAAAAAAATTATAACATGGTGAATAATAACCAAAGATAAAATTAAACATAACGTACCTAGTAATAATACCTCCTGGTGCGTATTTGTAGCTAACAGCTCCCACTCAAACAATGCACAATATGTATACCATAGGTTCAGCAAATAGTCCTTAACAAACTTTTATTATGTATTAAGCGGGTCTATTTAGATAAGCGCTCTGAATTAATAGTAGGTACTATAAATACAGTAAATTTAATCTTTAAAAATGGTTTTTCTATGCTACGCAGACGACTAATATAATATTGTTCCCTTATATTTCGAATCTCCTCCAGAGTAGATCTTGAATGGCTAAAAAAAAAAAATATTTAATGCATCTAATAAAGATTGTGCATTAAAATATACCATCTCAAAACTTGTACGTAATTCAGGATGATTATGTAAAAATTGTGATCCTGGCTCTATCCGACGTATTACAGCTTATAGATTTACCTAAAAAAAAAAAAAAATAAAAAAATAAAAAAATGAAAAAAAAAAAGAAAAAAAAGAGTACGAAGGTACTTTAGATAAACGTTAATATGTCTAGACAATTCCCCTAGTAATCTATAACTATCTTCGTTTAAGATAAAATGTCTAAACTCCTCCGCAACATTATCTAACGAAAAGGTCATTTCGTCAAATGTAGGATTTAGATAATAAAATTGACTTTGAATTGTTCTCGCTATATGATCAACTTGATCAGGTGTAGCTGAGAGATTATCAATTATATCTGGAGTTGATGACATTGGTATTTCATCATTCTCATACATGCTTAGCATCTCTGGAGATATATCTGCATCAAATACATTTAGGATAAATTCAGCTTGAATAACCGTTATATATAAAATATATCTTGATATACTAGTTTTTATTTAATTAAATAATAATTAAACTGATTAATCAGTAACATATAAATTTATATTAATTTTTTCATTAATTAAATATTAACAAAACTGAATTCCTAAGTTGACCTATTTCAGATTTGAACTAAAATCAAAATATTAGAAGTATTTAGCTTTATCTTTAAGCTAATAGGCTACCTTGCTGCTGTGCTACGCGCTACGCGCTACGCAGAAGTATGCCAGCAGTACGCAGTACGCAGTACGCAGTACGCAGTACGCAGTACGCAGTACGCAGTACGCAGTACGCAGTACGCAGTACGCAGTACGCAGTACGCAGTACGCAGTACGCAGTACGCAGTACGCAGTACGCAGTACGCAGTACACAAAATAAATAATGTTAGATGTGCTAAGGTAAGAGGAAATAAGATGGGCTTTAACTTAAAATTTTTAATTATTATAAAATAAACAAGCTAGTTAGCTACAAAAATTAAGGCTTCTCCCTTTTCTTTTAAACGTATTTAAAAATGGTTCTCCACTTTTTATTAAACCTATTTAAAAGGATTAAATAAATAATGAATATAAGTGTTCATTATATATATTACCTATTTAGTTTTATTTTTTTTATAAATTAGAGTGCATGGTGCATGACAAACCCTCCCCCTTAATTTATTAATATTAATTAAATTAGCATTTAGTCTTGACTAAAACTAATTATAATATAACTTATACAAAAAAAAAATAATTATTACTTATCTCCTTAAGCCTGAGAAGTACGGCCTATTAGCTATTATTCCTTGATCACGTAAAGTTTCAACTGTTTGAATGTTAGCATCCATCTTTACTCCCAAATTTTTAAGTGCTGTTAGGGTAGGGCTAGATTGTATTTGATCACTAGCTAATAAGTTAGGATCAAACCCCCACGACTGACCACATGTCATAGTTCCATCCTTTGTAAGACTTGAAAAAAATTCAACCGATTTTGTTACAGCTGCATGCGTAAAATCACCCCCCTCTAACGCTGTTATTACATTAGCAACTATCTCCTTCACATCTATCAATTCCATAAGTTGAAGGCTAAAATAGATTGTATCAATAGGAGCATGAAGACTTCTAGTACTATGAAAAGATCTTTTAGAAATCCTAGGACTATTATTATTAATACCAACTATACTAATAATTCTATTGCTTCGTATTTTTACTCTCCTCCCGAAAGATAAATCAACCAAAGTATTTTCAATTAAACTAATTACAGGCACAATTATTATAAAATGACCGAAATATAAAGCTGTACTTAATTGTCCTAGCTCTATAAATGGAGTTTCCACATGACAAGCTCCTAATTTCATTAATATTAAGAAATTAACCACAAAAACTCAGAAAGCAAATTTACTTAATGGTCTAAATTGGAAACCTTTTGATCTACCTAAATCTGTTATAGGTAATAGCATTATTGCTAAGATAGCAGCAAACATAGCTATAACTCCTAATAATTTATTTGGTATAGATCTCAATATAGCATAGAAAGGTAATAAATATCATTCAGGCACAATAGCTGCAGGAGTTTGCATAGGATTTGCCATTATATAGTTGTCACTATCACCTAAAACATTAGGCATAAAGAAAACAAATGAACTTAAACCAAAAATAAAGATGAAAATAGTGATTAAATCTTTAAATAAGTAATAAGGCGCAAATGTTATTCTATCATAATTACCTGAAACACCTAAAGGATTACTTGAACCCGCTGTATCATGAAGCGCTATTAAATGCATTAAAACTAAAGCTACTAATATAAAAGGTAAAAGATAATGTAATGCAAAAAATCTATTTAAAGTTGCATTATTCACAGAAAAACCTCCTCAAATGACAATATAATTTTGTATAATTTTTAATTTATACTTTATATCCTTTCAGATGTAACTAGACTATGTCTTGAACTTTATTTAATACGCAGCTGTATAGCTAACGTTATAAAATCCTGGGGTTATCGTGTTGAGCTTATTGTTGGTTTAACTCACTCATTAGTCGTTGAACGTCCTTAATTCCTTTTAATTAACCGAATTAAGTTCCGCTACAAGTAATTTAATAGCCGGTAGGTAATATTATTAAATGTTCTTGTAATTTTCCCCATTTGCCTCTAAAAAATAATTAGAGCATAGCTTATGTAATAGCCAGCATTATTTTTAAGGAGCCCATTTTACAGTTTTGGGTAATGTAATTTACTATAGCGCGTAGTATTTTGTAAATTATTTAATCATTTCATATATTGAATGTACATTGACGCAGTCAATGGATGTAAACCCTCGAAAGAAAAGAAATTTATAACTGTTTGAATATCAGATTTAGAACTAACACCAAACTGGTTTAAAATTCTTAGTAGTGTCTATTTTTCTTGTAGTATTAAACACTAATTTAAAGGCTTCAAATAAATTTGTATGTATTCTTTGTTTTAACTGAAAACAACCATCATTATTGCTTCGCGCTTCGCTCTTGAACCTTAGCTAACTTTTTATTTTCTACGCTGGGCCCTACGCAGGTAAATAATTTCTAAAGTTAAAGCTAAAATAAATTATTAGTAATTAGAGATTTTAGATTCCAATTTTATATAACATTGATTTAACCATGTAAGGTTTAACTAATTCCCTGACAATGTGCATAGAACGTTGTCTAACATATATTCTAGGTTGAGTTTGAGTATGAAAACGTAATGTACAATCTATATTATATCTAATCAATAGAACATTCATTAAGCGGATTACGTCGACTAATTCATAAGAATCAGTACAAATAATCAAACCATGTTGCTTGGCTGATCCATCTCCCATAATAAGATGAGCTAAAGCCACAGGAGTTAAAAGATTGTATATATCTGATGGAACTCTTTTAACTTTGTTAATGTAAAATAAAGATCTCAACTCAGAAAAACAAGGTAACCCTCTAGTTCGGAAATACAAGGCTAAATCAATCTTATCCTTTCTAATACTTTTGACGAAAGTAGGATAAAGATTGCAATAGTGGCAAAGTATTGAAAAAACAAATAAAACGTAACTTGAGTTTTTTAAAGACTGTTTGAATGCTAAATGAGGGTTTTCATGAGGTTTAGCTGATGTTAAATAACCATCAGATAAAAGAATTCCAACCACTACACTTTTATGGAGGTAAAACAATCATATTTTTAACTACTTTTGTAACACGACCTGTTCCAACTGTTGAACTCAAATTAGAACCTCAGACAACTAAATCTGTATTTTTAGGTTTAACTGTATATGTAGAATAACGTCTAATTCTTTCTTGTTGTTTTAATATTTGCTTAAGGTAGTTAAAACCTTCCCTTCTAGAGATTATTTTTTTATAATCTTTTTTTACTCTATTATAAGTAAGAGGGTTCTTTTGGGCAAACTCTATAACACCAGGATATAATCAAGGAAATGTAAATCCTACAATTCAATTTTTAAAAAAATGTAATAATGTGTAACCCTTTGCATCTTTCGGTAATTTAAATACATCTTCAATATTGTCTTTTGATGGTATTTGATCAAACATTTTTATATCATTTTTAAGAATATGCATAGCCAAATTAAACTGATTAATTCTAGTGTCAGTTAAAAAGAATATGTTATTATGTATCAATAAAGGAAATAAAACTTCTTGTAGTTCAGTTCTATTTATTACTAATTTACAACTGGGGCTTCTTAAATCTTTATATGTATTTATATTACCCAATTTTAAAGTAGAATGGATATATTCCAAAGTTGAAATATCTTCTATATGTAAAGAAATAATTAATTTCATTGTTATAAATCCTTTAGTTGTTTTAGTAATTTGAATATAACCATCCCCATCTATTAATCCAACTAAAAAGGCTAAAAAAGACGTAGGTACGTCAACATAATCTTTTTTATCTAATAATTTACTCATTTTCTTTAAAGCGTTTTTATGTACATTACCTATTGTAGGTAATATTGAATATATCAAAATCACACTAATACCCAAAACTGTAGTTTTTATTGACTCAACTATATCGATACCAATTCATGGTATCGCACTAATTAAATTAGTAATACATTATTCTAATTAGTTCTTGTAAACACATTTTTTATTACTAACTTTTAACATTAGTGGCAAGATAAAATAATATATCTCAGTATAACTGTTTATACACTATTACCAGCCCAGGGGAAATGCCCCATCAAATAAATATAAACACCTTATGTGCATTCCAGAAATCCCTTATAACTACTTCACTATTTTTATACTTAATAGACAAGGTCTAAAGCTATTTTATAACACATTTATAATACATTAATTTACACTAAAAATCATTACGGCTCTAATGTAGAGTGCAGCATACGCTGAAGTAAGCACAAAACTTATTACACTTTACCTATCTTACGTGATTTATTCATATTTGATTTGATCTGAATAATTTTTTCTACACCTTCTTTGGTTAAATGTGCTTTAGTTTTCATTAATTCAGCTACCAGTTTAAAATCCTGGAAATCCAGAGATTTAACACCATGAATGTGATATTTTTCGAAAAAAGGTAGAATAATATCATAAATATCTGAAAACTTATGAACATCAAAGTTAACTTCACCTCTTGAAGCTTCGGTAACCGAACCACAGTTTAAATAAGATAATATACGTTCCAACAATAGTTTATCTTTTAAATGTTGACAAATATTAAATCTTAATTTAGAACGAATACCTGTACGCATTTTAGAGTCTTTTTCTGCATAAACAAAAAAACAACCATCGCCAGCCGTAAAACCTGCTAATCAGTAGGGGTTTATATTTATTGCTTCAGGTGTTTCCACCAAAGGTCTAAAAACTGGAGTAGTATCTGGAAATTCTGCTAGTAGTTCCTCAGAAACTCCTTTATTCATAGAAGCCTTTATATTTATAATTTCTTGTAGCCCTTTACTAGTAAGATGTTGTTTCTTACCCGTCAGTATAACTACACGCTTAAAAAGTTCATAATCTGCTCTTTTTTGAGTGTGCAAAGGATATTTATCTAAATGTGGAATTATATTATTAATAAGACCATCTAAGGTTTCTACTCTATATGAGACAGTATCACTACCGGTTATTTTCCCTATCCCTCCAAAAAAAACTTTGCAGAGCTTTTAAAAGCTCGAGATCTTTCTTATGTAGAGTGATTTTAAATACAGAATTCAAACATCAATTATTTTTATAATAAACCACAGTAGTAAAAGAACCCTCTGCATCTATGAATCCTGAAACAAAATTGGGATTTAACCCTAACTTAGGATTAATATTAGCAGTTGAATAGTTACGAATGTAACAAGTCTTATATTTAAGATTTTTAGGATTAATTAAAGTTAAAGTATTATATGCTTTTTGTTTGCTTTTGTCGCGATCTATTTGTGTATTAATTATATTTAGTGTATAATTAATAAGTATATAAATATTACTAGTTATAAGTCCAATTCATGGTATAGTACTTATAAGGTTAGTAATACAAAAATTACTTTAAGGTAGCTAAACGAAAAAAACTTCTAAAAAAAGCAAATCTAAAATTTATACTAGAAATTTACATTAAAAGAAGAATAAGCTTTTATTCTTTGTATAGATTGAGCTACAACTAAACCTTCTTTATTTTTAACTGGTTTACCGTCATTTAATCTTTTTGTTATAGTATCATTGCTAACATGTAAAGACTTAGCGCAAGATGTACCGCTTGTAAAATAACTAACAGTACCGTTTAAAAAATATACTTTTATAACATATGTGGATCTTATATATTTATTTTCAGAAATAATCATAGCTCTTCCTTCTGAATCTATACTAATTAATGGGGCGGATTTAATTAATAAATCTAATTCAAATTGAGTATTAGTATCCAAAATTTTAGGGCTAGGGTTAGTAGATAATCTATTATCGTTCATAGTATTGCTTAATTTTATCATTAATTCTTTTCCATTATCTGTTAAGTGTTTACCTTGAAAAATTAACATAACTAATGTTTTAAAGTCTAAAAAATCTTTATACTTTTTAGTTCTAAACTCTAAACTCTCTAAATAAGGAATAAGAATATTGTAAACAAAATCAATTTGAGTAATATCTAATAAAGACACAGCTCTACGGTCATTATTACTTTTTTTATCGAGAATATTAATCAATTTAGTTGTACTACCTAATAGATAAGAGTATTCATCCAATAAATTTAAAAGAAATTCACGTATTTTCAATAAAAAGTTTTTATTAATTGTAGTAGTAACAAGAGAAAAATGAATAGACATATCATGTTTACTTAAATAAAAGGTTCCATCTCCTTCTAAAAATCCTACGAGATAATTACCAGTAATATTTATAATATGATCTTTAGGTAAATCAAATACTACTCTTTTAGAATTCATACCTTCTTTTATTCTTATTATATTTGAGTATAATTCATGTACAACTAATTCGCTAGACTTACGATTTTTAAATATAAAAAAGGCATTTTTAAAATCCAAATAGTCTAAATGTTTGGTAGTATTTAATGTAAATTTATCAAATATAGGTATTATTACTCTTTCAATCTCATTTAATTGTGAAACAGTAAATACTATAACATCTCTCTCTGAGTTTAATCTACCACATTTCAATATATTTTTAATATATTCTAAAACTTCACGATCGTCTTTATGCAAAGTAATTCTAAAAACAAATTCAAAACCTGATACTTCTTCTTTTTCATTTTTTCTAGTTCTAATTAAAAAATTAGATTCTGCTTCACAAAGGCCTACAAATCATTCAATAAATTTAATATCTAAAGAAGATTTAGGTAATTCTCTATGGACATCGTTTAATTCAGAGTTCACGGCGATTTCACCATAACAATTTGAATTTATATTTTTGATATTATCACTCTTGCTAAAATTAACAGTATATAATAAAAAAGAATATAGAACTCCTATGGAAAGCACTACTGAATAAAATAAGTCAAAATAAAATTTTGAACTTATTTCAAACGATGATATTAAAAAAGTAATACATTAAACCTTTGTATTTAATTGCAGCTTAATGCAAGCTAAAATTAACTGCACTAAAATAATTGTCTTAAAGGTGGAGATGCGACCCTCCAGTCGTTAAATTTCTTTAACGGATTGGACTATATCTTCATTTAATTTTATAATATATTAAAAATAAATGTACCATGTATAGTCTCTGAAGATTCCTTATTTAAGGCTTTCCTGCTGATTATCTTTTGTGTTATAAGATTTTCCAGCAATTTATGGTATTTTACAACAGCTGTTACTCCGCATGTTTAACTGTTGCACCTCATAAACTCATTTGACCATAGGGTAAAACATACAAATATACTTAATATAAATTAAAAGACATTTATAAAAAGCTAGAATAACTTTGAATTCGTATATTCTATTAGTCATATTATATAACTAAATATTCCGACTGTGCATTAAGCATCATTTCAGACACCCATTAGTGACCCAGCCTGTCGCGATCCTATAAATAATCGACGATCTCTAACTTTTAATTCTATATTTTATTAAGGTTAGCCTTTATCTAAATAAAACAAAACTAAAAATTCTTTGATCGTATTCACTAACATTGCCAAAGAAATTTAAACATTTCTTCAATAGCCCTGTCGGGCTATTCTACTTTACTTTTTATTTTTTTTTATAAATTGCATAAAAAGTTTTACTCGCAGGACTATAATTAAAATTCAAACCTACAACAACATTTAAATATATTTAACAATTCAACGTCTTCTTAATATCTTTTTTGGTGTTTGTAAAGCCCGAGATATGGTTTTTGGAGAACAACCTAAAGATTTAGATGCCTCTGTTATACTAGGAAATTCACCATATACTGTATAGTCCATGTTATAAACTAGTATAGCTTTAGAACTCTTTTTCATATTTTGAATACCCTCTTCTGAGTAAATAGGTTTGATTCTATTAAAAGCAGATTGTTTCATTGCTTCAAGAGTACTGGGAGAAAAGCTTTTACCTTTATTTAAACTACCAATGGCTAGTCTACGCTCTTCACTATAACTAGTTTTCATTTTTAATCTAGTAGTTTCGTTATGTTTATAACCAAAACTTGAACCCGCTTCAGTCAATATATTATAATTAGGTAATAAAGATTTTAGGTAAAAGTCTTCCAAATCCAATAATTTTTTATTATTTTCTTTGTTTACTATCTCAGGAAACAACTCTAAAACTAAAAATGCAAAAGATACACCATGTTTCTTTACTGCATTTTTAACTACTTTACTACCATGAAAATTAAATAAATGATTAGAAAATCTAGCATAGAATCTACCCGTGGAAGCTGATCCTATATAATAATCCAGAGTAACTTTATTTAAAATTAAATAAATACCACTAAGACCTCGAGTATCATTCAAAACTCTAGATTTAACAGTTTTATCAGATAAATCTTCATATATAAAAACGGGATTAAGGTTTTTTTCGGATATGAATTTCGTTAACTCTTCACTAATTAACCCACCCGGAGAGGTGACAGAAAAATGTCTTATTCCTATCGTATTTGATTTATTTACACTTATAAAAGTACTAGGTCTAGTGTAATAAGAGTTGAATTTATTTATATTGTTGTTGTTGTTGCTATGATTGAATTCAAATCATTTTGGGCTATTTGACAAACCCAGGAAACCTGTACCCATCATAAGTATAAGTATTACTGTACCTATAGCTCAAACTAATGTTCTTGGAGCTCTGTATGACCCATAGTACATACCTCTTCCTATATGTAAGTACACTAAAAAGAAGAAAGCTGATGCTGTATTACTATGTAAATAACGGATCAATCAACCATTCGATACGTCACGCATAATATGCTCTATAGAATTAAAAGCTTCTAATACATTAGGACTGTAATGCATGGCTAAAGTTACACCTGTTATAATTTGTATAACTAACAAAGTAATAGAGAACCGAAGTTTCATAGATAACTTATGTTACTAGGTTGTGATGCATCAATAAGATACGAGTTAACTAATTTTAATAAAGGATGACTTTTTAATATTCTCATATGTGTTTTTTTTTTTTTTTAAGATGGAAATTAATAAAGATCATTAAACCTAACGACAAAACCCTACTACGAATTCCAATCAACTTTATAATATTATTATATTTAAAAGTAGTTTTATTTTAATATTAATGTACTAATCCTAAATCTATAACCATATGATAAGGTATTGCATGTTTTATTACAAAATATTAGTAGCATATGATTGAATTAGACGTTTAGCTCCCCACCTCTTACCCGTATATTATTTTCATACAATTAATATTCAGATTGCATTAAAATACACTTCCAATTAATTATCTCGCCTTTATATATTAGTGCTTCGCACTGCTTAGCTAAACGTAATATATAACAAGAAGGAGTCACCGTACCACAAATATAACCGGCCATGGCCTGTCAACTAACCAGCAGCCCAGACCTTTTATTAAATAAAAATACCCATTTTTTTTATAAGTGAATATTATACTTGTCATATTTTTATTTTATATTTTATTTTTATGAAACTATATACAACACAACACATGATATTATCACTAATATATAACGGAGAACCTTTACATAAATAGGCTAATAAGGAAAAAGCAAAAGAAAAATGCGATAATTATAAGAAGAAATCCGATAAAGCTTTTAATATCATCTCTATTAGACTGAGGTCCATATCCGGGTCCGGGAAGCATTAACTGCCCCCTGCATGTATCCCTAACACCTCTCAAAGCTCATCATCCTAATGAAGGGTAAAAATCTCTTCATTTTCCTCTTCAATTTCAGGGTAAAACTCATCTTCCTTTTCAATTTCTTCAAGAGGAGATAAACGTATTACTCTATTTGAAGTTGAAGAATTATTACTAGAGCTACCACTACCAGTACCATCTCCACTACCACCGGCACTGCCGTCACTACCGCCGCTATCATTACCGTCCTCACCGTCGTTATTCTCATCATTAGATTCGGCTAATGGTCCACGCTCAATCTCATTCTTCTTATTTTGATATTCCTCTCAGTCTTCTTTCTGACCTTCTCACACTGGTCACCCTTCATCTCTTTCCGGTTCAGTAAGCTTTTTTCCAGTCTTATTTGTATAATCTTCTTTGGCTTTTTGGACCTCATAATCCTTTGCCTTGAACTCTAAGGTTTTATCTATTAACGCCTGCTTAGCTTTCCTCATCTCATCGGTTATATAATACTCCTCCCCATCGCCTTCGGAGTAATACCCATCCATATCTGATGCCTCATCTTCTGCACGGCTATCTTCCTCATTAAGTCTTTTATAATCCTCTCCTACTTGTTTTCTCTCATGCAATTTTTCCAAATATATCCTTTTTTTTCAGCCTCTTCATCATTGGGGTTATTACCATTGGGGTTATTACCATCGGGGTTATTACCATCGGGGTTTGAATTTGGTTCAGGATTCTCCCCGGAATTCTCAGGACTAAAAAAAGGAGTAGATGTAGAAAACATCATTTTATTATTATAAATATATATTTGAGGATTTTTTTTTAGTTTATTATCATAATAATTTGTGCTTCGCATTCTAGGCGAAGTTATAGGCGAAGTTTCTGCGTTATTTTCATCATTACCAGCTATTAACAGGAGTATGATTACAAAAATTAACGGTAAATCAAATTGTCCTTGAGAATATAATAAATATAATACAAAACTCATTAAAATATAGAGTGCATAAGATGTTACAAGACTTGTACTTAAAGATGATATATTTTTACTTAATCTTACTAAACCTTTTTCTAAGCCAAAAGGCCCAAATAATTCTATACTACCTTTATCCAGAACCTTCGTAATTTGTCCACCTAAATTAAGAATTAAATTTGTAATATATTTATTATAAAAAAATTCAATTAAAAATCTTTGATTAAAAAAACCAAAAATATTATAACCTAATCTAGATAATTTAAAATTAAGAACTAATTCAGACAATAACTCAGATAAAGTTAAGGCTATTACACTAAAAGATATTGTAAATATGAAAGGTAATAATTTAAATAGGGCAGGTACGCCAAATTCTGTATCTATCATTATTTCATGTATAGGATGAATAAATAAACTATTATCTACAAATAAGTTAGAACCCATACCTATAAAGATATCTTTAGTAATGAAACCAAAGAATATAGAAAATAAAGCCAATATTACTAAAGGTGAAGTTAAGAAAAAGTCACCTTCATGAGCAGGTTTATAATTTTGAGGGTTACTAAACAAGTTATCAATAGCAAGTCTATAATAAGCCCTAGTACCATTGGGGTTAGCTAAAAAAGTTAAATATAAAACTTTAACAGAATATAAAGTTGTAAATACTGCACCAATAGTAGCTATTATATATCCGGCAGCCCCAGAAAAATTAAATTGTCCATAAGCAGATTCTAGAATAAAATCTTTACTGTAAAAACCTGTCATGAAAGGGAAAGCAACTAAACTTAGACTTGCTATAAGCATAACTGAATATGTTAAGGGTAAATAATTTATTAATCCTCCATATTTACGCAAGTCTTGATTATCAGCTACAGCATGAATAACACTACCCGCACCTAAAAACAATAATGCTTTATAAAAAGCATGATTTATTAAATGGAATAGAGCTATGTTATAAGAAGATAATCCGATTCCTACAACCATCATTCCAAGTTGACTCATAGTAGAATACGCTATTTTTTTTAATATCTTGCTGAAATAAACCGATGAGAGAGCTAAAAACGGTTGTTATTGCTCCCAACCATAAGCATAATAGTAATACAGTACTACTATACTCAATTAGGGGTGAACTACGCATTAATAAATATACACCAGCGGTTACCATAGTAGCTGCGTGTATTAATGCTGAAACGGGAGTAGGACCTTCCATTGCCATAGGTAATCAAATATGAAGACCAACTTGGGAACTTTTAGCCATTGCACCTATTAATAAACATATACCTGTAATAATAACTACGTTACTATTAATATAAGGGGCTAATGAGAATACTGTAGCGTAATCTAAATTACCTAAACATCATAATATAGCAAACATACCTATAGTTAAGAAACAATCCCCTACTCTATTAGCTAAGAAGGCTGAAATAGAACTTTGATTAGCCGCTATTCTGGTAAATCAAAAACTTACTAATAAATATGAGCAAACTCCTACACCTTCTCACCCTACAAACATTAATAAATAATTATTGGCTGTTACAAGTATTATCATCATAAAAGTAAATAAACTTAAATAGCTAAAAAATCTAGGATTATGAGGATCACTACTCATATAACTTATTGAGTATATGTGAACTAAAGAACTAATTATCAATACTGGTATTAACATTGATACTGTTAAACTATCATATTGAAAACCTCAAATGATATTGAATCATTCACTATCTATTCATCTAAATAAATTTATTGTAACAGGAATATTATTTAAACCTACTTCAATAAAACATAATATTGATAACATTGTAGTAATTATTACACCTGAAGATGTAATTAATTGTGCACCATTCACTCCGACTTTTCTACCAAAAAAGCCAGACACTATACTTCCTAATAATGGTAAGATTATTAAACTTAAATACATTATTTATATTCTATTGCTATACTTCCTCTTCGGTTAACCCCAATATTCTCATACCGGGCCTGACTGTATCTTAAGCTAATCATTAATATTTTAATGAAAAACCAACTCACTCATTTAGTCGATGAACTGCATACCTTTATCAGGTACTTGGCTGCGGATATTCTATATATCCAAGGCGTTTTTACCTTACAACGAGTCATTACCTGTTCCATTAATTATATTGCTATATTAACTTGGTAGACTTGGTTTTAAGATTTCCCCGCAATTTGAGAGTTTCGCCTTATATAAGACTAGACAAAGGTTTACTTTGCCTTTATTGATCAAGAGTATATTCTCTATGTAAGCAAAATTAATCTTTTTTATTCATAGATTTTTTTAAATCTATTATTTTATTCAAACCCTTTTCAGTAAAATGTTCTTTATTTTTAATAAGAACGGCAGCTTCTTTAAATTTAAGATAATCATTATATTTAGTACCTTTAATTTGATATTTTTCAAAAAAAGGTATAATATGTACAATTATATCATCAATCTTTGTTACTATAAACTCGCATACTTCTCGGTTTTTATATTGAGCTACATAACCACAATTAAAAATTCTAACTAGATTATTTAATAACAATAAATCTCTTGAATCTTGAGCTACAGAAAAACGTAATCATACTTTATTACCAGAGATAGTTATATAAAAATTAGATTCAAACCCCCCCCCCCCTTTAGGGGGTTGTGGAATCCTGCTATTCATTCGGAACATATATTGTTTAACATATTGTTATCAACAATTATTCTTTTAACTCCTACTATTGAAGGGAAAGATTCTTTTAAACTTTTGGGTAAACCTCAATTAAGAGATGCCCTTTGCTCTAAAATTTCTTTTAATCCTTCCAAATTAGTATGTTTATTCTCTGACATTAGTAATACAATTTGTTTAAATATAAAAAAGTCTGGATATTTATTAGTTAATAAAGGATATTTATCAAAATGTGGTAAGATTATATTCTTTAAACTAGTTATATCGCTGACTCTAAACTCAACTGTAGACTTATTGTTTATTTTGGATATGTATCCTATACCCTTAAAATAATTTTGAATTAATAATAATAAAGCTCTGTCTTTTTCATGTAATTTTATTTGAAATCTAGCTTGTACATTTCATCCTATTTTATACCTAGGGTTTTTTAATATAGTTACAACAAAATAACTTTCAGCATCTGAGAACCCGGTTACAAATAAAGGATTTAGGGTTATTTTTCTATCCTCTCGGCCGGAGGGCAGTAGAATAATTCCTTCGTTGAATTATGTTACTAGATAAAGGGAATAAATTAAAATGTGAAGAAGAAGAATTTAATTTTGGATTTTTATTAAGAGAATGAATTAATCTATAGAAAAAAACCGAGTAGTAGCTTGCGCACCCTTGTAAATATTTATTTATTAAGATGTCCCACCCACATCTACCCAGAGGGTGGACCTAAAGTTTACAATATTTAGCTCGAAACCTTGTGAACTCTAAGTTTTAAAGTCTCAAGATATCATGCTATTTAGTATAGATATGGAAAATTTAGGTTTATTCATATCTACCATTATTCATACCTTCTTTTATCTTTTGTATTTCAGCTAATCCTTTATCATTCAGGTGACCCTTCTCTTTTACTAACTCGGCTATTCGGATAAAGTCCTGAAAATCCGCTAATTTACAACCAACAATCTTATATTGTTGAAAAAAAGGAATAATTTTCGACTGAACGTCTATAAACTTATGGACCCTAAAGGTTACCCAACGGTTATTAGAATTAAATTTTCCACAACCAAAGAAAGATATAAAACCTATTAATAACTGTTCATCTCTACTATGTTGACTGACGCTAAACTCTAATACCACTTGATAACCAGTTTTATAATTAGGAGATTTTTTGACACCTACATAGAAACACCCTTCTCCTGACACAAACCCTGCCATTCAATTGGGATTAGGGACAAGATGATCGGAGGTTCTGACAAATCTGGGGTAAGGAGTTACATTAGGAAAGCTAGCCTTTAATTCATCTGATAGCCCAATATGTACATATTGAAGCTCTAATGGCTACAATATCTTTTACACCTTCCAGAGTTAAATGTTCCTTAAGCTGGATTTTGGCAATAATTAGTTTAAAGAGCATAAAATCGGCTAATTTATCAGACTTTAAAGGAAAAAGATCGAAATGAGGAATTATAACCTCAGTAATATGCGATAATGAAGAAATTTTGTAAATATACCCAACTCCTCCCGTTTTTGTATAAATTCCTCCGTAACCCCCAAAATAAGTTTGAATCTGCTGTAAAAGGGTTAAATCTCTTATATGTAGGTCGATTTGAAAATTACAAACTACTTGTCAACCTGTTTTAGTACGAGTATCTTTAATTATACTAATTCTAAAACAACCTTCAGCATCCACAAGTCCCGTAATAAATCAAGGGTCTAAACTGGGTAATTTATGGCTAGCATCCGATAAATATCTCACGCCGAATCCCCCCCCCCATAGCATAGCTTCGCGCCTGTATACCAGCGGAAGGAGAAAATTTATCCTTATAAGCGTAGTTATTTAAAAGAGCGATAGAAGAATTGTGAGTAGGTCATATTGATCTAATAAAATTACAAGGGACTACTGCATTTTTTTTTCTAAAATACTGGAAGTAAAATTTACTTAATCTATAGAACGTTTTCGTAACCTTTACCTTATAAAAGTCCACTTTGCGGACTCTTACTTAGGAGAGCTGGTTATATACATTTAAGGTAGAGTTACTAAGGTAGACGCTGCAGATAATAAGCTCCTTCATACAAGGAATCTTCCACCATTCAAACTCACTCCGATTAGGAATAAGTCTAATAAAAGATCTCAAGTGTAACACACTGGGAAAGTTACTTTCCTCCCTTCATAAGGATGATGCAAGCTTCAAGTCTGCAAGATCTACGCTCGTACTTTATCTAAACCCTAGGGGTTTTAGACATTTTCACTCACCATCTACTGAGGATGATTACCCCTTCTGTACATTTACTTAAAAAAGAAGGGTGAAAACTACCACCCGTCTCCGGGCTGCTAGAGTACACCTTAACCCTCTATTTATAAACCCTTAAAGGTTTAGTGGGGGACTGCCGTCTACTCGTTGCTCTTTTCCCATCTCCTTTGTTAGCTATTTCTGAGACTAAATATAGCGTTCAATCTCTATATTTATATATATCTCTCTTCGGTATTTACTTTTGTAAAAACTAAAGAAAAATCAAGAAATCCAGATCAAAGAAAATGAGGTTAGATCCGCGATTATCCTTTCTTTTCATCACTCAGTACTTATTACTATACCCAGATGATTAGTCTGGCCACTCCGAAACTTTTCATTCATTCTCAAAAAAACCTTGGAAGAATACCCAATTATACCGTGGATTGTATACAGCGGTCATGTCCCCTCTCTAAAAAAAAAAGAGAGGTCGGTCCTTCGTGCGAGCCCCCTGGGCTAGCTAAAATAAGAAAATGAAACAGTATTATGTATCAACCTTACGTGCTAAATAAGAAATTGATGAGATAGGGATATACCCTGGAGTTTAGTATACTGAGCATCGGAGTTCCCCGGAGTTTGGCAGAATTATAAGCCTGCCCCCCCGCCGCTCCCACGGGGGGCTTAAGCTACTAGAATACCTAAACCTATAGCAGATTCTGCACCTGCTACAACTATTATAAATAGCATAAGTTTGGCCAATTATATCGTCCATATTAAGTGAACTTAACAATATTAAGAATGTTATAGATAATAGCATTATTTCTATCGAAATAAGCATTAATATAATATTTTTTCTATTTAATACGAAACCTAAAATTCCGATTAAAAAAAGTATCAAGGTAATATTCATTTTTATTTATTAAAATATAAATTATTTTATCTGACCGTACGCTCCACTTAAGTTTCGTAAGAATGAGCCCCTGCCCCGCTTTATTAGTGGTATCGTCCCTATATTATACCTCCTGTCAGTACGTCAGTACGCCTTTTCCTTTTTTTTCCTGCTTGCTAGCTACTCCTATACTACTGGGTTAGCTAGCTAAGCAAGCTAAGCAAGCTTAGCATAGAAGTATGGAAGCAGCAGCACGGTTATAATTATATATAATATTTAGAATTTAGCCTTAATTGCAGCTTACGAAGTTATGCAGAAATTATCGGTTTATTGCGTTTTATTATTTTTACCTTTACAAAGGTGTTTTATTATACAATAATTCTCATTTTAGATTCGAACTAAAAACCAGAATATTAGAAGTATTCTGCTCTACCGATTGAGCTAATGAGAATTAATTTAAGCAAAGACAAAAAAAAATATTTACTTAAATTAATAGTCAAGTATTATACTACTATATTAAAAAAAAATTTTTGTTTGGTGCGGAGCGCGGAGCAGAAAACTATAGATAAAATTTCTTTTTTGACTATAACTTATAATAACATTATCCTTAGTTTTTAGAACTAAAAACTAAACAAAATGTATAAATATCCCTTTATTAGAATAACAGAATTATAATGATCATATAATATAGTAATCTTAACTAGATTTATTATACCTAGAATAAATCTTTATAAATAGAAATACTAAAGAATACTTTACTATTATTATCAATACAGGGAGCAACAAACATAATTATTATATTAATTTTTTTTTTAAGAGTAGCACATGTACTTACATATAAAAATAAGCACGTATGAGATTCGAACTCATAATATGAGTATCCGTAGCACTATGCCTTACCAATTAGGCTAACGCGCTTTATGATGATTGTATCCCCCCCCCCCCCTCATTAACCAATCATTCCGACGAATGAACTAACCTTTTAAAGTTAAATTTATAAGATACTAGAATCGTCATTACCCCTTGACCTAAAATTTCGTTTCTCGTATCTCACTCATTATTTTTAAAAAAAAGTCTCAAGGTAATATTCATTTTTTATTTTTTTTTTTTATCTGACCGCACGCAGCTTAAGCGCAGCCCCGCTTTAGTGGTATCATCCCTATAATATACATCCTGGCAGTACGCAGCAGCAGCAGAAAAACACAAACACAAATACAAATACAATTCTCGCGAACAATACCGCGGGATACACAAATACCCCACTCCACACTATTATCGCCCATCACAAGTCAGTTCGATATTTCTCCTTTACTTATTACAAGAATCTTTCAAAGACTTTTGTTAATTTTTCTTCCCTTCATTCTTTTTATGGTAAGTTAAAAAATAATCCCGACCATATTGTTAATGTAAAAGGAGATAAAATACTTTTTACCTTTGATACTGCAAATTTTGTTTATGAAAAATACTTTATAGATAGTATTAAAAATATGTTGCTTTATGATAGAAGCTATTACGTTTTAATTAAAATTAGACATGATGACGATTTGTATAAAATGGCTGGTAAACAGTTTCTTTTTATTCATACAAAAGATGTAGAACAATCTTTGTCTGATTTATATTCATTAATAGTTAAAAGAGTTGGTATATTAATGGAAAGATATCATATTGGGAAGATAACTTAATTTATATTCAAATTATATTTGGTCCTTTTTTTTTTTTTTTTTAATGCTTGCTACGCAGCGCTTCGCGCTTCGCGCTTCGCGCTTCGCCCTAAAAGAATATTATCAGATTTAAATTATGATAATATTTTGGATTTTAAAGATCAACCAGTTAGTTTTAAGAAAGATGTCTTGTATTTTCCTTTATCAAACAATCCTGATCATTTAGTAGCTACGCAGTAAAATAGATAATAAAAAAAAATTAAAAATTTTTATTAATCCCCTGCGCTAGCTGCGCTAGCTACACTATATAAAAATTTAATGAAATACATAATAATAATTTAAATATTGAGTTGTTTGTAATGCTAGAATCAAATTTTTATTATATTAGATCTTAAAAAATCCTTAAGGACAAGGTTATTGCCCTTACATATATGTAGCATATACATATATTCGTTATATTAAACAAACAAAATATGTGCTTACTTCGTATTCGTAGCACAAAAACCAAACAAAGCTTACCCTAGAGTACGCGATATATGGTTACACCATATGACCATGTGGATCTATCCACATCTGACTATATATATTTTCTAAAAAGAGTCTGTACAACGATTAAGGATGGACTATAAATCTATTGTTCTTCTAGTCATGTAAGGAATTTTTCTAATGAAACAGATTCGATAACTATAGGCATACTTGAATGAAGTATCCCACAAATTTCTGAACATTGCAAGTTGCCTCTACGTTGATTTAATGTAAATGATGATTTTTAGATAACTTATTAGCGTTATAATATATTAGTAGGATAAAGTGTTTTGAACATTTATCTAGTTATTTATAAGTAAAATAATAATCTTTATAAATTTTACCATCTTTTAAACGAAGGTTTAAATATTTTCTATCTAGCTTGATGTTTAGAGTATCAAAGTATTTAATTGTATCAGTAATACTTTCAAATTATTTCTCAAAAATTTTCCCTTTTACTAATATAGGTTTATTTTTTTTATAAATTTTGAATGAATCTAAGTCTGTATTCACTTTTAACTTTTTATATTCATCAATAATTAATCCTACTTCTTCAAAATTATCAGGTAAAGTATTCTCTGAGTATTTACACAAGAAATTCTGAAATACTTTTTCATCTTTTATATATTTAGTTAAAGTGTCTCTTTTAATAGTTAAACCTAATTCTCTTAAATATTCAATACAAGATGTTAAAGAATCGAAATTTAAAGTATGACCTCAAGAATCTACAAATGTATTTCCTTCTTTAATTTCTAATTCTACTGAAATACTTCTACGAGTTCCTAATGTATACATATCTTGTCTTTCTTTTTGCATTATATCTACTAAACCTTCTATGGAAAGATTGCTTAGTGAAGTATTAGCTATAGGATAGCTTAATAATAAGAATTTATTCAGATATGGTATTTTAGAATCTACATATTTTTTGCTAGTTTCTGTATGTATTTTTAATATTCTTTTTAATTCTATTTTAGATTTAGCATGATAATAAAGAGTACTACATGCTAGATCATAAACATAAACAGCATCACCTTTTGATGATCCTGCATTAACAACTCTTAGTGTATTTAAGTTAAATTCTTTATCTAATAAAAAATATTGTTCTAATATTAAAGAGTCTTGATTACTAAATTTATTACTATCTAATTTAAATATTATTAATTTAAAAGCCTTTAGCCCTTCTTTCTGAAGTAAAGGTAAGAATTTACCAGCTAAAGAAAAATCTCCTTTGAAATAGTAATCTATTCTACGTCTCAGTAAATTAGATGAACCTACATATTTCTGCCCTGAATCTTTATGTATAAAGATATATACACCAGAGAAACCTTTATATTTAGATTTACCAGTTAATTGGCCTAAAAGTTGATGATTTTCCGGTGTTGATATAGGTAGGTCCATTTCAATACCTTTAACTTTTAATAATTCTTCTAATTTTGAATCAGTAACTGATAAATTTTGATTTAAGAATACTTTATTGATAACTGATGAAGTAGTAGGTTTTCCACTATTTATATGTTCTAACGCTAAAGACTCTGGATTATTTACCAAAGGTCTAATTGAATTATAAGATCTACTTGAGCTAAAACATCTAGTTAAAGATGCAACAGCTATAGAACCTAATCCAATACGTTTATCAAATATGAAGTGATTATTAGAAACACTTCTACTAATTGTATCATGCAATACCACAATAGTCTTTCACATGGAAGACGTACTTTTGGCTAAGTATTGATAATTTATTTTTACATTAAAATAAGTTTAGCAAACTATTGTAGAGATCCCTAAATATATTAATAATGAATTAATATATATATCTATTTAACAAAAAATATTAATATTAATATTTTTCTGCACTCTTTCAAGTGGGGGCTGACTATACCTTAAGCATTATTAAGAATAATAACACCAACCACCGTCTAGTCGATGAACTGCATACCGGTACTTAAGTATTCGGCACTTGGCTGCGGATTGTCCATTGAATAATAAATCTTTATTTTACCATACCACGAGTCATTACCTGTGCCATAAGTTATGTTACCATACTTACTTGGTTAAGATTCCTTTAGGAGTTTCCCGCAATTTGATGATTTTTAACCATAGGTTCACTACAGTTATGGCCATTGTTCAATAAGACCATAGAAAACCCCCTCTCTATTAATAAAAACAGACACCTGATTTAATCTCCCAGGATATGCATCATTTTTTATACCTAAAGAGGGAACAGCAAAACTATGTATTACATCCCCTGCAGTAATAATGAATCTAACATGTGTTAATTCAGGAAGAATAACTCTATTATCCACTTCCAACATTCTTAGCCCCCCTTCTTCTAAATCGGACTCCGGTACTATATATGAATCAAACTCTATAAATTCATCATTGGAATCTAAAAAGTCAGGATACTGATAAGACCAGTATCATTGATGCAAGGCTGTTATTTTATCTTTCTGTAATATCTATGATCATCAGCGTGATCATGGATATGTTACACTATTCTATATATTTCTTCGAAATTAGTATTTACTCTTCCTCAACTTCAGGCAATAGTCTTCCTCTATTCATTTTAGCTTTTATTAGCTTAATTTCTTCTAACCCTTCAGGAGTCAAGTGCTTTTTACTATTAATTAACTCTGCAGCTTGGCATCAATCATTAAAATCTAAAGATTTAACTCCAAATATTTTATGTTTATTAACAAAAGGTATGATTTTTTCAAGGTTATCCGAAAATTTTGCTACTTTTAAAGTAAAAACATTAGCACGACAATTACTTCCTTTTACTGCTCCACATCCTAAATACTCTTTAATACCCTCTAATAACTCTGTATCTCTAGCATGTTGAGTAATAGCAAATAATAAAGAAACTTTATAGCCAATTAAATTACTAGCAGATTTAGATAAATTTATAAAGAAGCAACCTTCACCTGAAATAAATCCTGAGAGTCATTCAGGCTGTAAAGATTTGTCATTTAGAACTTCAGGTCTATCTACTGGAATAATCCCCGGAAAAGCTTCTTTCAAATTATCACTTAAACCTAAATTCATGGAAGCCCTTATACTAAGGACATTCTTAAACCCTTTCAGATTTAAATGCTCTTTATTTATTAACTTACTTACAGCTAATTTAAACAACTCAAAGTCTGCTCTTTTTTTAGTTTTAAGGGGATAGCTATCAAAATGAGTAATTATAATTTTTAATTCAGCCAAAGTACGCACTCTAAATGCCATACAGTCTTTACCAGCCTTAGTTATAAAACCTATTCCACCGAAAAAAGCTTTAAAATTTTTTAAAAGCTCAATATCTTTTTTATTAAGCTCAATTTGATAAATAGGCCGGATTCTATAACCAATACGTGATTCTGAAGTTCTACTGAAAGTCAGCATAAATGAACCCTCGGCATCTGTAAATCCTGTTATAGATCAGGGATCTAAATTACTATTAGTTGAATTTATACGTGGAGCAGCAGTTGTTGAATAGTAACACCGCCCTCTTAAGAAATTTTTTGATAAGTGTAAAGAACGTACGTTTATGAAGTACGCATAACCATGCCTTTCATCATGACCTGAGAAATTAAGAATTTTTTTTTCACTTACATATAATATTTTAATTGTGTACCAGAAGTACATAAAATATACAGTTACAAAACAAAAACCTAAAATTCAGTATCATTGGTACGAAATTAACAACCTTTCGACTGTACATTAAGCAGTTATTATAATTAACCACCCACGAGTGGACCAGTCTGTTGCAATAGATGTAAAAAAATAAAAATTATCTACTGACAGTCTTGTATTATTATTAAACCTAGGTAGGCGATACTGTGAATAATAATATATTAACTGTTTTCACTCGTGTCGCCTAAGAAGAAATAATCTTCTTAAAGATCCCTGTCGAGATCTTAGAAATTAATAAATTGAAACTTATATTAACGCAGCGCTTCGCGCTTCGCAGCAAGGTTCGCCGTATCTTAATATATTAACCAAATAGGGCTCTATTATTTAGTTACTTCTTTCTGCTAATTTCACGACTATTAAATATATCATATGTTTATTAAAAGAACTTATACTTATTGGTTATCCTTTACTCCTAGTTTATATCTCATACTAGGTATTACATGAGGTAATACCAAATTTATTAGTTTAGGTATAGAATCTTTTGTATGAAATCCTTTTTTGTATTTGTATGAAATGTCTAGACTAGTAAATGTATGAAATCTAGAACGTAACCAGTACCCTTGACTTGAGCTAGTCAATTCTAAGATAGGTAAGTATTATTTTTTCTCCAGTAAAATGTATTACATTACTGGCATCTTTTATTTTATAAAAAACATATAATATAAATAATTTAGGGCCACCTCGACCCTCTGCTAAAACTGACATTGAAGGATCACTAACTTCATCCATTAAATATAATAACTTAAATGAAGGGAAAGCAATTAATATTAATATTACTGCAGGAGTAATAGTTCATATCAATTCTATAAGTGTCAAAATTTTTTATACTTTCATATAAAATTGGACTATATAATCTACCAGTTAAGATTTTCCTGGATACATAATACCAGTAAAACTACTCGTAGTTTCACGTTTAGTCTCTGGGGATTACCTACTCATAATATAAAGAAATATTCTTTTGGTTTCCTGCATGATTACCCATTGTAACATCCTTTGAGTTTTCACTCATAATCTTTTAATATTTTCTTTTATATGATTATTAGTATCAAAGGCTTTAGGAGTTTCCAGCATTCAGTGAAATTATACTCATAGTTATTCTAAAGCTATTCATCATTATTTGGATGAAAATTTATATCTATCTTTAAAGACCATACCCGATTTCATATGTCTTAGAATAGTACTACCGCTAATACCTAAAAATTTACCAGCTCTTCTCGCGGAAACAAAACTACCTATTAATTTATACCCTTCTGATGAACAGTTTTCGTAAATATTCACAGGATTTCCACGTTTCGAACTCATTAATAATTTAGTCTCTTCGGAGTGTTTTCTACCTAACGTTTTTTGTCTCATTAGCTCTTTAGTCTCTTCACTATGAGATTTACCGTATAAAGGATTAAGCTCCCCCTTTCGGTTTGAACTCATAATTTCTTTGGTTGCATCGCTCATAGTACGCCCATATCAGTAAGCTTTTTCCCCTACATAAATTCCTTTTAAAGCTTTACTGATCTTATTTTTGGTTTCCTCAGATAATATTAAACCTTTAGAGCTACCACCAGCTATTTTCTGGATATTGTATTTAGGGTTAAGAGTATCAAAATAATGTTGCTCTCGGATATCTAAGTCACATTTATCACAATACTCTAAAATAGTTACCGAAAATTTTGAATAGCCATATTTTATTATAGCTCTACAAATTATGAGTTCATTACGTCTATTTAAATAACTTAAGTTAAAATAGTTAAGAAATCTTTTACGTAAGTCAATAGATTGTCCTACGTAGATATCTCCAGTGAGTTTATTGGTTAACATATAAATACCAGCTTTACCTGCATTATCTTTTAAGATTGCCTTTTGCATAGAAGAGGCATCTTCATAGATTGCAGCTGGAATAAATTGATCATCACTAGATTCATCTTTATCTTTTAGACTAGAGGTAGAATAAACACGTACTTTTCAAGAATTATATACATCAAATTGGCAAGAATTTAAAAACTGATTATATTTACTAAAATTAGAACACTTTTGAGCAGGCACACTAATTATACCGTGATTTAAATATTTATGTGAGATAGGTGATTTTGTACTAATGTAATTTTTTACTATAGATAATAAAATTCAACCTACACCAAACAGTATTATTACCAAGTAGTACATTATATTATCCGCATATATTCAACCCTGAGGGTTGAATACATTAACTTTAATTTTGAGTTACTTTTCACTCACTTTACAGGTTTATAAAGATGTATAAATACAGTAGACAATTTAATTTCTAGAAGAATTAATATTAGATTTTATCTCTAAAATTTCTTTAAAACCATTAGATGTTAAATGAGCCTTATTGTTTTTTAACTCAACTGCTCTACATCAATCCTTAAAATCTTTAGATTTAGGTCCAAAAATGGGATAAGTATTAAAAAAAGGAATTATTTTATCATTAATAAAAGATAATTTAGTAACAACTAGATTAAAAGCTGAACCAGATTGTTCTAATCTACCGCACTCAAAAAAACTTATCAATTTTTCTAGTAAAGGTAGATCTCTTTTATGTTGAGTAATTTGAAAACCAATTATTGATCTTACTTCTTCTTTATTTGAATCTTTTAAAGTTTTTATTCAAAAACAACCTTCAGCTTCTGTAAACCCTGCTACTCAATAAGGATTTAGTAAAGATGGTAAATCTTTAGATATTATCTTTCTTGTTTGTATATCAGGGAATGCTTCTTTTAAATTTTCAGGTAAACCTAGATTCATAGAAGATTTTAAGGCTATAATTTTATTAAATCCTTCTATAGTTAAATGTTCTTTATTTTTTATAAGGTTTATTGTTTCTTTAAATATAAGATAATCTACATGTTTTTTTGTAATTAGTGGATAGTTATCAAAATGATTTAGTATAATATCTAAATCCTTTAAAGAAAAAATTCTATATTGTACAATATTAGATTTTACTTTTAAATTACCTATTCCTCCAAAAAAATTCTGTATATTTCTTAATAAATCTTCATCTTTTTTATGTAAAGCTATAGAAAATCCAGGGTTTACATAATAACCTATTTTATATTTAGGGTTTTTACCTATAGCTAAATGGAAACATGCTTCACCATCTGAAAAACCTGTAACATACTGAGGATTCAACTTTGATTTTTTATTATTAGGGTTTTCCATATATTTATTTAATAATATTAAATATCCAGACGTTCCGTCGGATTATTATATTAAATCAAGATCAATAAATTTATATTGAGAGCTCCACGTTTTTATGAAATTTAATATTATGGCTTTAGTTAAAGCTATAATTATAATCAAAAGTTAAAATTTTCGCTCAAAAACCAGTTTCCTGGCGACTAGAGCACACCTTACGATAATAGATATTATTATCGAAGAACCGTCTACTCGTTGCTCTTTTACACTAGCTTTATACTAATGATTTAGATCCGCGATTGCCTATTTTCATAAAATATTATTCTATTTCTAATGATATTACTATACCCACAGTGATTAGCTGGGCCACTTGATAAGTTTCCTTATTAAGCTTAGTTATTAGAACTTTAAGGTGTCCCCGGAGTTTGGTTCTTATACACGAAAACCATGTAATTCTACTAATCCTTCCATCTGCAAGATTAAAATCAAATTCAACATTCAATTAGTTAAAATATTCTTCTTTAATAATAGACAGCTTCATTCACAGAGCTAATACATAGCGGGCTAATATTAAATTCTACCTGTATTCATATTAGCTTTAATATGAATAATTTGGTCTAATCCTTCTTTATTGTAATAAGCTTTACTTTCAATTAATTCTGATATAGAGCAGAAGTCTTTAAAATCTAAAGCTTTTATTCCTAAGATAGGATATTTAATAAAAAAAGGGATAATTATTTCAGTTATGTCAGATCTTTTAGATACTCTATATACTACTGCGTTTACAGAGTGTTTATATACTTTACCACATCCTAAATATTCAGCTATATAAGCTATTAGCTGTTTATCCCGGATATGTTGATTGATCTGGAAGATCAATTCGATAAAAGCTTTAGAGTTACCATCAGGATTTCTAACCTTAGCTCTAAGTGAACCCTCTCCGCTAGTAAATCCCGCCAGTCATTGAGGATTACAAATAGAAATGTTTTCTTTTGTAGATCTTATGGCAAATGTAACATCAGGAAAAGCTTCTTTTAATGGTTCAGACAAGCCATTATTTATAGAGGCTTTTATTGATATAATTTTACGTAAACCTTCGGGTGTTAAATGTTCCCGGTTAACTAGTAATTGGTAAGCTTGTTTAAATAATAAGTAATCTCCATATTTTTGTGAAATAAGAGGAAATTTATCAAAGTGATCTAAAACTACTTTTAACTCTTTGATAGAGAATACTCTGTATTCTACTGTACCTGCTTTTGAAATATATGTATTACCAACACCAAGGAAATTTTGAATAGCCTCCAAGACAAATAAATCTTTTTTATGTAAATGTATTTGAAATCTTGGTTTGATTACTCAACCTGATTTAACATTATTACTTTTTGCAATACTTAAAACAAATGAACCTTCTGCATCTGTAAACCCTGTTAAAAAATGTGGATCTATTATTAAATAATGATTATTATTAGCTCCCCCATCGTCATCGTAGATGGCCGGTGTGGAATAACTTCTTTTATTAACTAATTGAGTAGTTAGGATTTTGTTCTGAGAATTTCTTTCGAAACCCATTAGAGTACATCTTAAATGTGGTAAATTAATACCACATCAACTACCGTCTACTCGTTGCTCTTTTACAATAGTATTTTCACTTACTATTGATTTAGATCCGCGATATCCCATTTCACTTTCGTGCATATTTTGACTTGTTACTATACCTGAGTAATTAGTTCAGCCGCTCAAGCACTTTCGTGGCTGGCTTAGTATCAAAATCTTTAAGGAGTCCCCGGAGTTTGGCAGTTTAATCCCCATTAATGATTTCCCAGATCATTTAGGAAGAGGAGTAGCACTATCTTGAAAATATATACCTCAAGGACTTGGAGCATCAAACCCTAAAATAAATTGATTTAAAAAAGAAAGCATAAAAATATGACATCATAATTTTCTATATTGTTGAAGAATTAATACCTATATCTTATAGTTTCCTTTCATGGTATATAGAATATAAAAATAACCAGTGTACTTTCTTTTGCATTATACTGTACACCTCGATTCCCTCCCGCTAACCACCTCATATATAATATATTATATACTAGAATCTAAAGATCGAAAAATTATCTAATAAAAGCAAAAAAGCTTAAAATGATGCGTGCATAACTTCTGCTGCTTACTTCGTAGCAAGCTAAAGCTAAGCAAAGCAGCAGCACAAAATTAGTTATTTTTTCTTTGAAGGTTCTCCTTCTTCTTTATCAAGTGTATCTAAATCTCTTTTAGTTGCAGTACTACTAGTATCTCGATGGATGTATTTTTTCATCTCTTCTGCTGAAGCTTGACTTACCATCTCTATCTGCTCAAGACTCTGATCACGTCTACTACCCAGATCATCTAATTTTTGTGGATCATCTTTAGCCTTTTCCATCTCAAGAGTTAATTTTTTAACATCTTCCATTAAACCCTTAACCAGATTGTCGTATAGTTTTGTATAACGTTCAGCTAAAGCTTGGGCAACTGGAGAATATGTCGAGGGACTTTGACCTGCCCCCTGTTTTTGTGTATCTACTCCTGGTGAACTATCGCCTCCACTTTGTGTTTGTGTATTGCTAGCGCCTTCTGGTGAACTTTCACTTTCTAAAGGTTTATTCCCACCTGATGAATTACTACCTCCTTGTTTATCCTTTTCCGGTAAATCGTAATTTAAGGTATTAGTTCCGCTAACGTCACCCCTTTTTGAACCTAATGAAGAATTACCTCCCTGTGTAGAATTTTCACCGCCCATAGTTGCATAATTATCTACGGGGATCCCTTCAACCATACCTTTTAAAGTTAATCTTGAAACTAAACCAAAAAACCCCGCAATAACATATTCTAATAATTCCATACTTTCTATATTAAAGATATCTAATATGTGGGTAGGAATATGTAGTATTTTCACTAAACCTATTACAGTTAAACTAATTAATCCTATAATTATGTTAGTGAAACTGAGGTATTTTCTAAAATTTTTTATAGATAAAAAGGGAATATACTACTTTGCAGTGGCTGCGAAGCAGATGCTATAAAAGGATTAGGTTTAGTAATTTTGGCAGATTTAGCCTTTATATATGATATATGAATTAAAGGTTGAGTTTTTATTGTATATGTATATTGTTTTGAAGGTATTTTTAAAGCTCCCTTTCCGAGTTCAAATACAAAACCTATAGTAATAATAATTATAAACCCTAATGTTATTATTAAACCATAAACATTATTTACATATTCACTAACCGCAAAAGGGAAAGTTAACAATATTTCTAAATCTAATAACAAATAAACTAAAGCATATATAAAAAATGCTATATTAAAAGGCGATCTAGATTGTTGAAAAGAATGAAACCCGCACTCAAACATAGAATCCTTTTCTTGATACGTTTTAATCAAATTTCTCATACCTATAAATTAACATTCAGATTTTATTCTTAAACTATTATTTTCTATTCGTATTCATTCTATTATGGATTATTTTAATTTTATCTAACCCTTCTTTAGTTAAATGTGATTTATTTTCCATTAATGTTACCACCTCACTAAAATCTGAAAAATCTAAATTTTTATTACCTTGTAAAGGATATTCCTTGAAAAATGGAATAATAGTATCTCTTATACTAGAAAAATTAGTAACTTTAAAATCAATTATTCCTCTACTATCTAGACTTGTATTACCACATCCTAAATATTCGATTAAGCTTTTAATTAAATATTCATCTCTAATACTTTGAGTTAAAATAAAACTTAATTTAACAGCTTCTCCGAGTTTAGATGTCGGGGATTTAAATCTTATAACACTAAAACAGCCTTCTGCATCCGTAAATCCTGCTAATCATGAAGGATCTAGAATTTTAGGCAATGGTGTTTCAGGTCTTAAAGCGGGAACTATATCAGGAAAAGCAATGCTTAAATCATCACTTAAACCATTATTTAATACAGCTTTTAAAGCTATAAGTTCCAATAATCCTTTTTCGGTAAGATGACTTTTATTTTTAATTAAACCATAAGCTAATTTAAATAAAGCATAATCTACTTGTTTTTTAGTTATTAAAGAATATTTATCGAAATGATTAATTATAATGGCTAAACCTTTTAAAGATTCAACACGATACTGAGCAGAATCTTTACCCATGAGGAATACATTACCAACTTCAAAAAATTCTTTAATCTTATTTAATAATTTTAAGTCTTTTTTATTTAAACTTATTACAAATCTACAAGCAACACGTCAACCTAATTTATATTTATTATCTTTTATTATAGTTAATATAAATGAGCCTTCACCGTCTGTAAATCCAGTAATAAATCAAGGGTTTAGTTTAGAATCTAGTTTAGAATAATTTCTTGTTAAATTTATAGGGTTAGAATGGATTTTGACTCGATAGTTTCTTTCGAAACCCACTAGAGTACACCTTAAGTATGGAAAGCTTGTGCTATTTAGACCATACCAACTACCGTCTACTCGTTGCTCTTTTACAGCAATATTATCAGATATTGCTGACTTAGATCCATGATTACCTATTGAACTTTCGTATATCTTCTGACTTGTTACCATACATGAGTAATTAGTTCATCCACAAATTATTTTTCAATAATTGCTTGGTATCAGAAGCTTTAAGGCTTCCCTGGAGTTGGATAGTTTTTCCCTAGTTATTATTGATTTCCATAGTCAATTTTTAGGATTATGAGGAGCAAATACTAAATTAATAAATAAAAAAAGTAAAGCAATTATACATACAAATAAAATAAATAATGTCATGCTACTCATCTAATTACTAAATAAAACTTGTACCAATATGGTACCCATTCTTAATCAATTTTTAAAGAAATAATCTAAATTATTCTTTCTAATATAAGAGTTTTTGGCTCTTTTTATGTATGTGTTGAATTCCGTAATATGCGGAAATAAGAAGTAGTAGTAACAACTACCAAAAATACGGCTAAAAATACCCGTAAAATCAATACCTAGTAAGATTGAGCTCTCTAATACAATAGTTTCAGTTTTAACCGATTTATTAGATCTTTTAATGTATAGTAATTCACCTCAATATCAAGAGGTAAACCCTTATTTAAACGATCATAATAAAGAGATTTAGAAATATTTAATTTTTCTAAACATTCTTTAATTGAATCAAAAGTGTGTAAAATTGTACCATCTAATCTTTCAACTGTAACTTGAAGCTTATTTTTATTAGAATAATATCTATTCTCTGAAATTCTAAAAATTCTTCCATCCTCTTTAACTTCAAAGTTGGAAGGTTTGGCTAAAAGATTTTCAATTTTTTCTAATAATAAATTTCTATTTACTGATACAGTTTCCTCAGATTCTCTGTTAGTTGTCAATCTTTTATTATTCATTTGTCTTAATATAAGATCTACAACTTCTATACCTTCAGGTAAGTAATGTAAACCTTTGGCCTTTATATGTAAAAGAGCTTTTCAATCTAAATAATCTAAGTATTTTTTACTATGTCAACTTAAAGAATCAAATAGGGGTATAAAAATGCTAAGCAGATATTCTACACGAGTAATATGAAGCCTTAGTATATCTTTTTTGCTAGATTTATTCTCTAAATGTAAATATGCGAAACTTCCCTCTTGACCATCTCTTCAAGAACCTATATTAAAGGATTTCCCCTCAATACCAGCTTGTAAAGATTCAGCTAAATTATTGAAAAACTCTTGTATAGCTTCCATTAATAATTTATTACTATTTAACTGAGTTAAACTGAAAACTAAACTAAAATTGGTAGGAGTTCTTCTAAGTGCAAAAAAACTACCCTCACCTTCAATAAACCCTAATAATCAGTTAATATTGATATCGATAGTATCTTTATTATAAATACTAGACATATCAAAATCAGTTCTTTTGGAATTCATCCCCTCTTTTATAAGTTTTATTTCCTCTAAGATTTCTGTAGTTTTTTCTTTTTTCTGTGTATATAGAAGGAAAGCTTTTTTAAACGCTAAAAAATCCAGAAGTTTAGTACACCATTCCTTTTTTTTTTTTATTAATAAAAAGGATGGGGGGAAGTGCGTAAAAATCTCAATTAAAGATTTAATACTCTTAGCGTCAGAAATTACTAAACGGGCCGAATTAGCGTAGAAACTAATTTTACCCTTACCTAATTCCTTTACTATAAAATCCAAAGTTTCTTTATCATCTTTATGCAGACCAATGGCGAAAGAAAACCCATAAGTTTTTCCATGTGAAGCTCCTGCTGCGGAGCTGGAAAAAATACTAAAATGACCTTCTCCATCCACTAATCCTGAAAATCATTGATAAAATTTAAATTTTTCTTGTGTAACTGTCGCAAGTTCAAAACTCCCATTTTGTGCGGAGCATTGCGCTTGCATAGTAGAAAAATCTGAGCTTGTATGAAAGAATTTTCTTATCATTATGTTGAAAATAAAGTTTGAGCCAATACGGCCCCCATACTTAATATTTCCTTGTTCATGAACATAAATAATAATATTACATTAGTAATTATAGAAATTGTAATCGAAAAAGGACTAGAGATATATACATTTCTACCTTTAAGAAGTACAGATTTTATTAAACCATTTTTTTCATTAAAAATTCGACTTTTTAAAGTAGAATTTGATTCGTTTAAAATAGGATTTACTTCATGTTCAGGGGAATAGAAAAAGATCTCTTTAATTACATTTAAGTAATAAACTGCTCCAATTACACTAGTGATTATAGCGATTAAAGTTAAGAAAATATAACCATTATCTAATGCAGCGCTTAATACCATTTGTTTTGCAAAAAACCCAACCAGAGGAGGTATACCTACAAAAGAAAAGATAGTAATGGCTAAACTTAAAGATAATAAAGGATTTATATAAAAATATCCTTTTAGTTGACTAATTAATTGTATCGGGGAGTTATTTTTATCTAATAATGATTTATACTCTTGTTGTTAGTTATATAACCGTATAAAGAGAACCCTATGGTTATTATTATAAAAAATGCGTTTAAATTACTGATGGTATATTGTATTAAATAAAATATAAAAGCTTGTGTGGATTCTATGCTAGAAACACTCAAAGCTAATAGTATAAAACCTACATGAGATATAGTACTATATGCTAGTAATCTTTTAATTCTGAATTGTGTCAACCCTACAACAGTTCCTATTATTAATGAAAGAAGAGAGCTTATTAATAAAGCGTATGTTCAGCTAAATTCTGAGATATAACTATTAGTGTGATAAACTAATTCTAATAAAAAGATGAAAATTGAAATTTTGGCGATAATAGCTACAAATGTTGTAACTATAGTAGGAATAGCATCATAAACGTCCACATGATGATTACTAAATTTATCGTTCAAATTAAAGAAAAAACAATTTTATTCTATATATCTACCCTTATTCATTCCTCTTCTTATTAGACGAATCTGATCAAAACCTTCGTTAGTTAAATGAACTTTTGTTTGTATCATTTTTGCTACTTTAGTTCAATCTTCAAAATCTTGAGATTTAACGCCAATAATGGGGTATTTGTTGAAAAAAGGTAAAATCATTTCATAATTATCTTTGAATGATTGACATCTAAACTCAGTATAATCTTTATAAGAATAAGTTTGACCACACCCAAAGAAATCTACTAAACTTTTCAATAGTAATTCATCTCTAATATGTTGAGTTACTACAAAAAGTAATGTTACACGACTTCCTGTTTTATGTAATTTAGATTCTCTAATACTAATTTTAAAACAACCATCACCACTTGTAAAACCAGCTACCCATTGAGAGTCTAATTTGACACTAAGCGGTGGTAATAATGGTCTTGCTAAAGCAACAGTATTAGGGAAGGTTTCTAAAAGTAAAGGAGTTAATCCTCTATTTAAAGAAGCTCTAATATTAACTATTTTTTGTAAACCTTCAGCAGTTAAATGTTCCTTACGTTGCATTATCATGGCAACTTTTTTAAATAATAAATAATCAGAATATTTATTAGTTTTTAGAGGATATTTATCAAAATGAGGTATTACTTTTGTTATTATTTGATCTAAAGAACCTACTGTAAAATCACAACAACCATTTCTTTCTTTACCTATTCTTCCTACTCCAAAATAGGCTTTAATAAGGTTTAAAAGTTCTAGGTCTCTAACATGAAGGTTAATTGTGAAATTAACCTCTATTTGTCAACCTAGGAGGCTTTTTGGTGATTTACGGATTATAACAAGAAAGCATCCCTCTGCATCAGAGAATCCTGATATAAACCAAGGGTCTAGAGGTAATTTGCTATTGTCTAGGTTAGATGTAGTAGAATGAAATTGTTTTTGAATAATTTGGTTAGAAGGGATTTTAACTTGATAACCTCTTTCAAGGCCCAGTAGAGTACATCTTAAATGTGGTATTAATTTACCACATCAACTACCATTTACTCGTTGCTCTTTTACAATAATACTCGACTGCTTGGTCGTATGTATTACTGACTTAGATCCGCGATAGCCCATTTCTCTTTCGATCATCTTACGACTTATTACTATATCTGAGTGATTAGTTCAGCCACTCAAGTACTTTCGTACCTGGTTTAGTACCGTAAGTTTTAGGGCGTCCCCGGAGTTTGGCAGTTTACACCCAACGCTTGTTGATAAGGATTTCCCAAGTCCTATTTTAGGTGATCAAAAATGAAAAGGAGCTGCACTAACTTTGAATAAAAACCCTACACTAAATATAAGTAATGAGAAATTTAGATAATATGATTTATATCAAGAAGTTAAACCGATAACCCCTTCATTTACATCACTTATGCTATTAAGTATATACAAACCATCCATATTTGTAGTACCTGAATTTACATATAATAAACTTGTCCCTAATAAAATAAAACAAGAGCTTAATCCACCTAATAAAAAGTAAATTAAACCACCTGTGGTAGATAATTCAGAATTTCTATAAATAGTACTTAGTAGATATAAACCGTAACTTTGTAATTCTATAGAAAGAAAAATAGAAACTAAATCATTTGTTGACATTAAAAATACTGCTCCACTAATTACAAATAATAAAATTAACATTGATAACCAGATCCCGCCAAATTCTAAATAAACTGAGAGAAAATTTAAAGCTACTAATTTAGCTACATATTTACTACTACTTAGCAAGCTATAACGTAAAAATCTATACGACCTCAATGATTTTACATAATTCTACTACCTTGTATACATCTTCTCTTTAATCGTTTTTATTAACTCAATTCCATCTTGAGTTAAGTGCATTTTATTTTCGATTAAAAAAGATACTTGTTTAAATCTCTCAAAATCTAATAATTTTATACCCGAAAGAGGAAATTTTGTTAAAAATTTAATTAGTTTTAAATTAATATCTCCATTCTTAGTTATAATTAATTCAGCTGTATTACGATTAGGATGTTCTCGTACTATACCACACCCTAAGTAATCAACGAGTCTATTTAGTAACTCTAAATCTCTAAGATCTTGACTTAAACTAAATACAAGACTTACAGCATACCCTGCTTTTCTTTTCTCGTTAGAATAGACAGAAATAAAGAAAGACCCCTCTGCAGTTATAAATCCTGATAATCAATGTGGATTTAAGTAATTGGATAACTTAAACTCAGGTTCAACAGCAGGGGTAATATCAGGATATTCAGCCTTTATAAAGCTAGGTAACCCTTTATTTAGAATAGCTCTAAGTGAAAAAATTTTCAATAAACCAGATAAGGATTTATGTTCCCCTTTTTCCATAAGAAGAACAATATTCTTGAATACTAAATAATCTTTTAATTTGAGAGTCGCTAAATTGTATTTGTCGAAATGAGGTAAGATATATTTTATTATATCTTTTGTAGAACCCACAGTATAGTAAACTATACCTCTTGCACTAGTATAGATCTTACCAACTTTAAAGTAAGCTTTAATTTGAACTAATAAATCTAAATCTTTGGAATCTAATCCCACGGTGAACGTAGGTTGTATTTTTCAACCTAGACCTGACTTTTTTTTAGCAATAGAAACACTGAATGAACCATCACCATCTATAAATCCTGTTATAAACCAAGGATTTAAACTAAAAATATTCGTGTTTTTATCAGAAGATTTAGGTTCAAGCAGATTTTTAGAATCCGTGTTGCGCACAGCTGTTGAATGTGTTGTTTATTTAGAATTTGATTTAAACGGAAATTGGAATAAGAAATTCTTTCGAACCTTTTAGAGTACACCTTAACATTGAATCCCTAATATATAGGTTAATGTAATTACCATCTACTCGTTGCTCTTTTATAAACATTTAATGTTTAATTTAGATCCGCGATTGTCCATTTTTCGAGTTTGTATCTCGATAGCATAAGAGTCCAATACCCTTATATCACCTTTAGTCACTTTAAATCAGTAGAGTGAAGCGCCATCTTTTGACTTGTTACCATACGTGAATAATTAGTACACCCACCTTGGAAAATTCATCCAGATTTGGTATCAAAAGCTTTAGGATGTCCCCGGAATTTGGCAATTTTCCCTTAACAAATTATCGTATTGTAGCCCAGGGTATTCTATTTTTCATATGTTCTCCCATTTTATTAATAATCTTTGTTCTATAGTACAAAAATTTATTAAATATTAAATCCTTTAAGGATGAATATTCTGGTATTCAAACTTTTCTAGGATAAAAACTTGTTAATTGCAATATTAATATACTAATAAAAAAAACAAATATATGAAATATTTGTGTTATATTAGTTATATGTAATAAACCTCCATGTAAACCTATACCTTTACTTATAAAAGATAAACACATCGTATCATATAATATACAATATATTAAACCTATAATTGTAACCCTATTGAACAGAATAGACATATCTCGTCTTAAAGTAACGGAAGCTGAGAGCAATAAAGATAGTATAGAGATTATTATCATGAGTAAGTTCTAAAATATCGATGTAAAATATAAAACCTGCCAACTCCGCTACGGTACACGCCTGGCCAGAAATATGCGCATAATGTGGGCGCGCACTGCAGAAAAAAAAAAGAATGCACATTATGCACTCAGCCTGAGGAGAAAGTCGAATTCTCGTCTTTAATGTATGAAATTAAGGTTTTAACCACTAAACTACTCAAGCATGTAGTAGGAAAACTAGGAAAACTAGGAAAACTAGGAAAACTAGGAAAACTCTTTTCCTTGCAATCTGGCCAGCAGTAAGCCAAGTAACCGTACTTAATTGATTTATTTCTGGCTCGCCTGCTTTCTTCCTTAGCTGACTGCCTTTTAACTATTAAATACAAAATTTTGCGCTTCGCGCTTCGCGCTTCGCGCTTCGCGCTTCGCGCTTCGCGCTTCGCGCTTCGCGCTTCGCGCTTCGCGCTTCGCATAAATTAAAGAGTATTAATCGTCTTGTATTATAAATTGTGTTATTTTTCAGTCAGCTGGGACAATACTCTGATTTGAACAGAGAACCTACTGTGCCACATACAGTCGCTCTACCTATTGAGCTATATTATCCTTATAATAAGAATTCTTATTATTATTTTTAATTAATCTTTTATTTAATTATACTATTACCCTTTTCAGCTTACGAAGTTATGCTGCTTACGAAGTTATGTAATAAAAAAATTCGAACATTTTTCAACAAAAATCCTATAGTTAAGTTAACTATTTTTAAATTTAAATAAAGTTAGCCAATTTATTAAAAAAAGATTATGTTGGAGTGATTCGAACACTCAATTGTAAATACCAAAAATTTATGACTTACCCGATTAGTCTACAACATATGAATAAAAGCAAGCTTTTATTAAAAAAAAATGTATAGAAGGCGCAAGCCCCCTCTGATAACTTAGTACTACAAATCTGCAAAAAACTAAGGCGAAATCACCGTACAATCTAATAAAATAGGGCCAAGCCACTAATAAATATTCCTACGTCTTATAACTCTTATTTGACTAAATAACTAACCCCGCTAGCTATTATTAGATTTAACGAATATTAATCTTGAGTTTCACTCAATGGGTTTTCCATCCCGCAATCTTCTTAATACGGTTTGATGCGATATACCTAAAAAATCCGCACAAGATTTATGACTCAAACTCGTTAAGAGTGCTTCCGCACTCATCATTAATTATAACTCTCCTAGGACTACCTCTTTTTAAAAATTTTCCTGAAGACTTAATAATTATTTGTCCTTCAGGACTCTGTTCATAATTTGAACCCCCTTCTAACATTACTTTTAAATCTAATAGCAATAAATCTCTGTCCACAGAAGGACTAGAACTTGTCGATAATCTATTATTATTCATCTGACTTATAATTCGATCTATCATTTTCACCCCTTCTTCAGTATGATGCAAACCTAATTTTTTTAATTCTAAAACATAAACTCAATCGGCGAAGTCCATCTCTTTTTTACTAAATCACATCATATTAGAAAATAAAGGAACAAGCACTTGAGAGATTGCATCCGTTTTAGTTATAGTTAAATTCACCATACTAGCTAAAGAATCCTCTTGATAAGTACCCAAACTTACTATGTCTTTAAACTGGCTATTTAAATTATTTATATAAAATTTAATAGCATTCATTAACTCTAAATCTTTAGCCGATTGTGCGATTGAGAATATTAGACTATAATTTTTCTTATCTACGACTCATGAACCATCTCCTTCTACAAAACCTAAAAGTCAATAAGAATTAATATTAATAGGATGATTAGAAGTAAAATCCTTTCTATTGTTATTCATTTCAGCTTTTAGATCCTTAATCTTGTTAAAAGTAGACTCCTTAGTATCCTTTCCGTCGATATATAATTTAAAAGCTTTATCTCAAGTTAATAAATTAAGTCTTTTACTTGAAATAAGAGGGTAGTTAGTGAAAATATCCAATATTTTTTTGATTTCTGATTGTTTCGAAACAATAAACCGACAAGACTTTTCAGACTCGTAAACTTTACCTATATCTAAAATATTCTTAATAAAGTGTAACACTTTTATATCATCTATATGAAGTTTTATTTCAAAGCTAAACCTTCAAAAATTATCTCTTAAATATGTTATTTGAAAAGAACCCTCCGCGTCTGTGAACCCCCTAAATTAATCGTAAAAATTCTCTAAAGTAAAATCTTCACCTTGTACAACTTTAGAGTTATTTAAATTAGGAGAAATAAAAGCTAAACTTCTAATATGATCAGCCCTTATATTTGCCACTATACTTCTTTTTAAAATACCCAAAATGTTCCCTTTATTTCCTAGCGTTAAAAGGGTAATATTCGCATCCATCTTATTATTAAATATTTTTTTCATTATTTATTGTGTATTTCGTACTTTGTAGAGAATAATTAGGAAACTCATTTCCTATAACCTATATTTACGTTAAATTCATAACGGATATGCCTTTATTTTACACCTCTGTGTAGTGCTTGCTACGCAGCGCTTCGCGCTTCGCATCACACCCAAATAGGAGGAGTTTAGTGTAACATGCAACGATTACTAATACTGCTACGATTCTTTGAGTCTACAACATATCAAATAAATTTAAGACCCCTTATATTAGTATATATACTTTCTAAGTACTATTAGCCTATCTAATTATTTTTAATAAATTTTATTTTTAATTCTTAGAATTTATGGGTGACAAGGCTTGAACTTGCACAGTTGTTTTCCAACCATTCCGGCCTAAACGGAACCTGTCTACCAATTCCAGCACACCCATTTATACTTTTATGCCTAAGTCTCTCGATGAGCTACGGATCAAAACTGAAACTTCGCATTCTTGCTACGCAGAAGTCTTATTTTTATACGGAACATGGAGTACGACGCTAAATATTGGAGTATCCAATAAGTATTGCTTGTCAAAGGCCAGACTTGAACTGACAACCTAAGCAGCTTCAATGCTTCGCTCTACCAATTGAGCTACTTTGACTAAATATAGGAGAATTAAATATCCTATATTTACGGTTTCCCTATGAAATACCGTACAAGCTAGCTAGAACGCATGTTAGCTTTAATATCTCGTATTCTATCTAAACCTTCTGACGTTAAATGACTCTTATCTTTAATTAAATTAGCAACTAAACAAAAATCGTCGAAATCCTTGGCTTTTTCACCTATAATATTATGTTCGCCGAAAAATGGGATTATCCTATTAAATATATCTGAAAAACTAAAAACCACCCTAAAATAGGGTGGATTCTCGATTAGAAATATAGCATTTACCACAGCCAAAATAATTTCTAAATAAATTAAGCAATAAGCTATCTCTAATATGCTGAGTTACTATAAAGACTAATTCTTAGAATACCTAACTTAGCCGTATTAGACTTAGCTATTTTAACAAAGAAGCAACCTTCAGCTGAAACAAACCTAGCCATTCACTGCGGGTATGGAATTTCCATAGTATTAATTAAAGGTCTTTCCGTTTTTAAATTATTAATATTAGGGAAAACAGCTTTAAATTTTTCTTCCTGTAAATAGCCTAAATACATCGCAATTTTTTTTACTAATAATAGCCTCTAGCCCAGTAAGATGTTCTTTAAAAAAAAAAACTTTATGAGCAATCCCCTGTGTATGTGTGTGTGTGTGTGTGTAAAATCCGCCAACTTTTGAGTTAATAAAGGATATTTTTCAAAATGAGGAATTATAACATCACGAAGTTGATCCAAGGAATATACAACAAATACGCAAGAATTATCCTTTACTTCAATATTTCCGACTCCATTTCAGAAATTACGAATCTGTTCTAATAACAATTTATCTTTTAAATGCAACTTTATGCTAAACATGAGTTGAACTTTTCAACCTATATTTAGTTTTTTATTTTGAGTAATACTAACTATAAAACTTGCTTCTCCATCCGAGAAGCCCGTAACAAATCACGCATCCAGTTTTTTAATAATAACTTGTGTTTTCATTTATTTTTTTTTATTTTTTTTATTAGATCTTAAAAAATCCCTAAACCCCTAGGGTTTAAAATGTAAGTAACAAGGCTACTGCAGAAGATAATTCAGAATTATGCTCTTGCCTAATAACTTCACTTATTAAATTTAAAATCCCTTAAATTACTCTTAAGTATCACTTTAATTTAAAATTGACTATACTGGACAGCATTTTTAACTCCTATTTTTCATTTGCCTTTGATGTAGCAAACTTCGCATCCCTATCATACTTCGTCAGCAACACCTCCCCTTGAACTTACAACCAAAGCAGCTTCAATACTCTGCTCTACCAATTGAGCTTCTCAGGCGGCTTATGGAGATACCAGGAATTGAACCTGGAAAATCCGACGTGCAAAGTCAGTGTTTTACCAAAATTAGACTATATCCCCTATATATATATACATATATAACTACTTCGTTTATTCTTTTTAAGGAAAATTATTAAATATCCGAGGAACGACTTGAACGTTCACGGTTACTAACCAGCAAAGGGAGGGAAACCAGGACTTGAACCTGGATATACAGTATACATTACTGCAGTAATACCAATTATACGATATCCCCTTATGTGCTATTGCTTAAAATATTTTAGCGCAAGTAGCAACATAACCAGGGGCCTGCGCCCCGGAATATTTGAGGAACGATTTGAACGTTCCCAGCTATTAGTCAGCAAAACTTACATATCTGCCTTCTAAACTTCTCTCAGGAAAACTGAGATTATTATACAAAGCGTCAATACATTTAAGGTTACACTTAACCTCTTAAAAGATAGCCCATACTCAAGCTAGTCTAACTTGTAGACTTTCTAGATATAGTGTGACCTTTACAAGATCTATTACTACTTATACATCCACGTACGTAAGATTCATCTACATTTAAAAACTTCCCTGCAGATACTGCAGATAGAAATTCTAACGTTTCCTTAGTCTCATTGTTAGTCACCAATACGGGTTTAGCATTCTTACTATTTAAAGATATTTTTTGTTTAGTTTCTTCAGAAAGAGTTTTATCTATGTTAGCTTTACGTATTAACTCCTTAGAGGCTTCAGAATGTTGAGGTTTTAAGATAAGATCCTTTACATTTATAGCTTCTTTATAACTCTCAAGACTAAAGATTTCATCCGCAGTAGTAGAAGATTTATAGACAAGATATCCTTTATTTAAGAAAAACCCTTTCATTTGAATAGATTTTGCTATAGAGCTTTGATGTATACCGAGAAACTCCGCAGCTTTTCTAATTGATACAAAAGATAATATCTCCTTTGTATCAACATTATGCACAAAAGTAAATACTCCTTGGTTGATAGCTATTTTTAATCTGGCCTCCTTTGATAATACATTCTTCATTTTTTTTGAGACTCATCAATTCTCTAGCAGCTACACTATGTTTAAATCCTGCTAATGATCCCGCTTTACTTAAAATGTTATATTCTGGTTTAAGTGTGTCAAGATAATATTGCTCTCTTTCGATAAGTATATCTATTTCACAGTATTCTACAATCTAGACTAAACTTAGAATAACCTTTCTTAAATAAAGATCTGTATATTTTACTATTATTTCTCTTAATTTCTCTTTCTAGATAATTTACGCTAAAGTATTGTTTAAATCTAGCTGACAGGTTTCTAGAAGAACCTACATAAGACTTACCTGTATCAAGATTAACTCATCTGTATATACCGATTTTGTCCTTATTATCTTTTAAGATAGCAAATTTATCTATATCCACGTTTGAATATGCAATAAGAGGAGTTATCAGGAGATTTTTTTTTTTTTATAGTGGAACGTCAGCCTTAGAAGAAAATGAATAAGAGTTCAAGTGTTTAAATAACATTACATGGAAGGTTGACCCGTACAACATCCTTAACGTACTAAGAGAGAGTACTAAATTGGCAGAGAAGGGATGTCATCCCCTTCTTAGCTCGCGCGTATCTACATACGAATTGAATAAAAAATTTTTTGTAACTGTTTGTATTTTATATTTGCAAGTCCCATAAAATTTTAAGTATATAATAGGTAACTTGAAAATTTCAGTATAAACCTTTAGAACCTTACCCTTCTACGCGGGTACTGCAGCTTGAGGGATTTTCTTCCTCAACCACGCTCATATTAGTACTTGATGGATAATTAATGGTTTTATATTACAATACTCACTTTACAGTATAAGGGCCTTAATTGAAGTTACTTTGAACATTATGGGTTAGTTCTGAAACCTTTCTTTGCAAGATAAATTCCATGATTTTGCATTGATTAGTTTTATAACTTATTTAAGGATGCTCGGCTAGACTTGTGACCTAACCTCTTTGTATAACAGGAAGATTGGTACAATTCATACGTCCCTAATCGCATATCTATTAAATACTTATATCGTAGACTTAGCTTCTAAGATGAAAAAATAAAGATCTCAGGCGGCAAGAGAGTTAGGATGTCAACCTTCAGCCTTGACGGGATTATCGAAAATCTACCTTCTAATACTTTTATTTAACACTAGAAAACTGGGATTATTTATTAATTTATTGATTTGTGATCTTATATTAAGATCCTACCTGAAGGGTGACTTGAACACCCACGAGTTTCCTCAGAATATCTACCCCTAGCTACACATATTTCATCTATCTATACCATCCCTTCATACTCGAGGTCAGATTTGAACTGACAACCGTTACATATTAAATGTTACAGTCTACCTGTTGAACTTACCGAGTTTAGGAATACCAGGGTAACATGACCAAGTGCTCACTTTATCAAAGCTCGCATTTACCTTTACCCTAAATATTCTTAATTTTGTTAATTACTTATCCCGCTATTTTATTTTCAAGTTAAATTATACTCTTTACAAGGTTTATTGCCTAGAATAGATCTTCTAACTGTATCAGCACTAACACCTAAAAACTCCCCTGCGCTTTTTAAAGAGGGGAATTCTAATGTTTCCTCCTTAGTCTTAATACTTGTCAAAATAACTGATTTGGCTTGTTGACTTCTATATCCTGTATTTGCTTGACGAATCAGTTCCTTTGCAGCTTCAGAGTGTTTATATTTTTTTTTTTTTTTTTCTCCTGCGCTAGCTAAGGCAGACAACTCACCATCATTACTAATTATACCCGTAATAGCTTTTTTATAAGCCTCACTGGCGTAAATACCCTCCAAATTAGAAAAAGATTTATAAACAAAAAAACCTCTTCCTAGATAGAAGTCTTGTTTACTTATATATTTAGCTAACGTACTTTGATTTATACCAATAAATACTGCAGCTTCCACAACCCCCCTAAAGGGGGGGGGTGTTGATAAAAGATGTACTTTCACCTGTAACGCGATTAATGACAATAGTAGACTCTCCTTTCAATAATGAACTCACTTGTCTAATTCTTTCCTCTTCTGGTTGTTTTCTATTAGATTCTTTTTTTATTTTTCTTATTTGCTCAATACTAGCCTCGCTATGTTTAAACCCTTTTAAAGAACCTGCTGTTTTTAAAATATTATATTCAAGGTTAAGTGTATTTAAATAATATTGTTCTCTCTCTAAAACTAGATTAGGATCACAATACTCTAAAATCTCCAACCTAAAATTAGAATAACCATTCTTAAGTAAAGCCCTGTAAATCAGACTCTGGTTTTTTAAAATTTCCCTTTCCAGGTAAGACATAGAAAAATAAGATTTAAATCTTAAAGATAAATTAATAGATGACCCTACATAAGTCTTTTGATTAAGTGTATTAATTCATCTGTATACCCCCGCTTTGTTTTTATTGTCGTATATTATAGCTAATTTTTGAGTATCAGCATTAAGATAAATAGCCACAGGTTCAATTTTTACTAGCGAATTTGTTGTAATCACATTAGTATTAGTCGAATAAAACTTAGAATGAAGACCTGCTAAACTGCAACAAGGGGCGCCTAAACTAAGCCCCCTAAGAATAAACTCACAAAAATACCCACAGCTATAAAAGCTCCCACATTGAATTCTAGCTTTCATTCCTTGGGTTGAAAACATAACTAGCCCCGCCTTTTTGTTTATATAATTTTTTGCCATTACCCTAAGAGTGACTTGAACACTCACGAATTTAATCGAACCATCTTAAGAGGTTTCTGTCTACCATTCCAGCACTAGGGTTTTTTATTTATTAAATAAATATTAGCAAAAGTATAGTACTCATACCACCCACGTACAGCTTAGGCAAATACTCCGGGTAGTATTCACTGTCTACCATTCCAGCACTCAGGTTTTTATATACAAATAACTTTGACATTTTACTTGTATATATTACTTTTTTTTTTTAATAGCCCTTTAAGGGAGCAACCAGACTTTTGTCATCAAACATAGTAATGTAAAAACTATATTTCTAATATATTTATAATTCACAAAACCAAAAAATCAATAATACAAACATTACATTACCCACCCACCCTTAACAACCTTCATTAAAATTTGTTGGTTGCCTAACCGACTAATTAATCTTCTTACACTATCTACCATTCCAGCACTCGGATATATTATAGGTATATTCATTATATAACTAAATACAATTATAATTGTTTGTATATATATGCGGGTAAAGGATTTGCACCTTTTTCTTTTAGACATGAGCTAAAAATGTTAACTATTACACTAACCCGCAAATTTTTAATTTATAAGGCTAAAGTGACTTGAACACTCAAAAGTACTATCATGAGTAGTATGCTTTACCAATTAAGCTATAGCCTCTTATTAAATAATTTAAAATTAATTATTTAATAATTTAAAATTAACTAAATAATAAAATATTCTTGATTTTTGTATATAACTGGTGAATTCGTTATTTTTCTCTTAGATACAGTATGAGTACTTATACCTAAAAATTCTGCGCATTGATTCTTTGAATCGAATGTTTTAAAAACTAATCCTTCTTTATCTTGAAGTTTTACTTGTGTTTTTTTTCTGCATAACTTCGTAAGCAGCATAAAAAGTTAAAGTCTCAAAATAAGGAATAAGCACGCTTTTAACAAATTCTTTAGATTTAACAATTAAAACATAAACAGTTTCAGAATAACTATTTTTAGATTTAGTAATATAGATAACATCTATATTTAAAGTATTATCAAATTCTTCTAAAGAATTTGAACTAGCTAAATTGGAGAAATACTTTTTTATAGCTTCCATTAAAACTAAGTTACCTTTCTGGCTGATAGAGAAAGTTAGTATATTATCTTTTTTAACTATAGAAAAACTCCCATCTCCTTCAATGAAACCTAGTAATCAATTATCTGTTATACAAATTTCATGATTATTCATTATACCATTAGATAAAGACCCGTTGTTAATCTCACAATAAACTCTTTTAGAATTCATAGTATTTTAATAATACTAATTTCTTGAATTATTTCATCACGTGGTTTATTTTGAGGTAAAGTATAAAGTTCATAAGCCTCACGAAAAGCTAAAAAATTTAAATGTTTATTTGAATTTAAAGGATAAGTAGAAAATAAATATATTATATATTTGACCACCTCCGTAGGAGGGGATGTAACTTTAAAATAAGCTGATTCCCTCCGCAGGATCGACCCAGACGTTACCTATTTAAAAAAAATTTGAAAATTTAATAAATTTAAATCGTCTTTATGTAGTTTTATTATAAATCTAAATGCAAAGCTGTTACCACCCACCTTAGCTATTAAAAACAACCTTCAGCGTCTGTGAATCCTCTAAACCATTCAATAAAAGATAATTGATTTAAATTCGAAGAATGTTTAAGGGAATTGTTGAAAGAAGTCGTAGAATAACCTCTTATTCTACGTAAAGTCTCATAAGATACACCGGCACAGCAGCCCAGGCGACTCCAGAAAGTTGCCGCCCGGTCTATTACTATAAAAAATAAACCTACATTTTTAAATATACCTTTCATTCCTCGGGTTGAAAGGTTAACTGTCCCTTTTTTTAATAATAGTATGTTTCCCACAAAGATACTAAGGAGTCGAACCTTAGATAAGGCTAATAAAATAGCTACCTATTATCCTTTATTTAATAAATAATTTTTTTTTATTTCACCCTCCGACCAAGCACATAGTGCTCGTCCTGGGCCTAATAAATTAGAGGTGATAATTTTTTTTTTCATTTCTATAACTAATTAGAGTAAATTACTGTTATGAGCAGTACGCTCTACCAATTGAGCTATAGCCTCAATAATTACATATAAATGCAAATATGGCTTAGCTTGCTTAGCCTCAAAATTACCTTAATATATAATACAATACAATAAATGAAAAAAAAATTAGGGGTTTTTTTTTTACGCATAAACCAGTCAAAGTTACTATATTACTATAATTATATATATACATATACATATAATTTAACTGGCTAGACTAGGCAGGAATCGAACCTGCGATGCTAGCATTGAAAGAGCTATGTCGTACCACTTGACTACTAATCCTTATAATTTACTTTATTTAGCTTTTAGCGTGCGTCGAAATCGAACTCCTTCGATTAATACAAGAATTTTTATCTGTTATAATTATGTATACACGGTGTTGTGCTGCATATTGCTAATTCATAACTAGTGGCTAGCCCAGTGCAAGTATCGCACTTGCTTATATTGATTACAAAACAATCGCATTACTTTTATGCTAACTAGGCATAAATTTTTAAAATATAAATAAGATATATTAACTATATAGTTGCTTATAAAATTAGTACCTAATGTCTTAAAATCTCTAAATTATTACAATCTAGGCCTATTAATGTAATATTATATTACGTATATTTAAGAAATATCTCAAAGTAAGTTTCGTGCCTATATGCTTTCAGCACTTATCTTGGACTAACTTAGCTTTCCTGCCGTGCTTATATTATTTATTTAGTAAAGTGACGTTAACATCCCCGGATAATTAATATAATTATCCTATATATTAATATTGTTTCAATATTAATAATTAATATCAGGCATATAAACAACAGGTAAACCATTGGTTAATAAAACTGGTATACAGCCAAGGTATAACAATAGTGTCCCATGTTCCTTTCGTACAAGGTTAATCTTTGTTTTATTCTAACTCCCTCTAGAAGATAGAAACCATACTGTCTCACGACGTATTTAACCCAGCTCATGTAACTTTTTAATCGACGAACAGTCGTACCCTACATAGTTTCTGCGTCCATGAGGATAAGTTAAGCCGACATCGAGGTGCCAAACCGCGCACTCATTATGTACACTCTTGCGCAAATTAGCCTGTTCAACTTGTTATCATATTAATTTATTTCCATCTTTCACAAAATGGTTCAGACTATTTCTTCATTTCTTTTTTTTTTTATGTATTTTTTAGAATATAAAAACTATTACATTACTTTTTACCTGAAACCCATCCTTTTACTGCAAAAGCACCAATCCTTCTTTTAGATGTAAGCATGCTATAATCTATATTTGCATTTGCGTGTCCTCTATAATTTTGTGTAGATAACCCCTTGTATGAAGAATCTATATTTTTTAATCCACCTTTTCATCTAACTTTAAAAACTGCACGATCCGCTCTGTATCTTTTAGTCAATCTACCTTTGGCCTCAAGTCTTACACCCGCCATATTTTTATAGTTTATAGAATTAAATATAATTTCGTATATCCTGAAAAAGTCTTTATTTAAATTATTGTTATAATAATCCATAATTATATTATGATATAATTTGTTTAATACTTTTGATAAATTCTTGTTTTTATTTAATATAAAACTTAAATTTAGATATTTATATTTATTTTCCAGTAAATTAAGACTTTTTTTTTCTAAACTTTTTTCTACTATTCTATTTACTTTGGGTAAAACCACTTTATTTAAAATAGTATCCATCGCGGCTAATATGTTAGCTTTCCTATTTAAAAGTTTAGATGTTAATATTTTAGTAAAAAAATCAGTATGGAAAACCACAGATCTAATATTAACAATATTAAATTCTACTTTTTTATTATAATATTTTATAATAAAATTTTTTAATTTATATAAAAGTTTTTCTTCGAATTTATATTTATTAAGACTTAATCTCAATTTATATTTTCGGATAAGTTTAAGGTTTTTATATAATAAAGCTTTAATTGCTTTATTATATATAAGATTAGTATCTTCTCCGTTATAAAAGAATATTTCTTTATTTTTATAAATTAGTAATTTAACCTTATTATAAAAACCTTTCTTCAATATTTTTATTTTTTTTAATAAAGATATCTTTTCTCGATTATACACATACACAGTCAAAATAGCTTTATTGTTAGTATGCTTTATTTCGGCTTTACTTGCATATATTTTATTCAAAGAAAAAGATCTAAGTCTATAAGGTTTATATTTTTTGAATAAAAATTTATAGTTAAATTGTAAATTGAAAAATTTTTTAATTAAAAAATTAATATTTATATCATACATAGGAAAGTTTTTTAGATTCTTAGGGTTGAAAACATAAATACTATTTTTTCATTCTTTAGATACAGGAGGAAAATACTTTGTATTACCTACATCAGATATTTTTACCTTAGAGGGTATAATTTTACTATTATTTTTAATATATTTACTAAATATATCTATAAATTTGAGAGTATTTTTTTTCATAAATAATTTTATTCACTATTTTACATATTTTTATACATAAAAAAAAAAAAGAAAGTTGGGCATTAACAAAGGATTATTGTTAGCATTACTCACCTTATAGTCGTTGAACGTTTTTATCTTTATACTAAATGCTAAGATAAATTTCGCTTCAAATTTACTTTGTCGCTGCGTAGCAAGCCTTATTTTTATAAAGTAGCCGACTAAAAAGTAATTTTTGAAATTAACCCAATATTTTCTCAATTATTTTTTTTTTAATATTGAAGGACAAACATCCCTAGCGTAGCTTTTCCAAAAATCCAAGATCTTTCCTTTTTGTATCTTGTGATCCTATGCCCCGCTTACGCGACTGTAAGATTTGTTGTTAATCAAACAGTAAGGCAAGATTAAGCCATTAAGCTTTACAAGTAATAAACATTATTATTATTAAAAAATAATAACTATAAAAATATTAGAGTTTAATACTCAAAATATTTTTTTTATTACATCTAATTTCTCTATAAATAAAATCTTACCTAACTTCATCGAAATTAATATGCAAATAAATACATATATAACTTTCACACTGTATCCAAGGACTATATATACATATAAGTTATATGTATTACATTCTATGAATAGAACATAAATGATTCTATATAGGATTACTATAAAAGAAAAATCGCAAACATTAATTTTTTATTTTAGACACACCCATTTACTCTTTATGGGGTCTGTGCCCCACATAAACTATCTCCTAGCAATTGTCCCTTACTAAAGCAAGGTTTAATAATATGACAGAATTATAAAGGTGTTTCAATTATATCTTATCGATTACCTTATACACTAGAAAAATCCGGGATCATACTCAATAATTAGTAATAGTAAAGCTGCATAGGGTCTTCTCGTCTAACTAGAGGTAAACTGTATCTGCACAGTTATTCCAATTTCACTGAGTCAATCATAGAGACAGCTGTTGTATCGTTACATCATTCATGCAAGACCGCATTTAACGGCCAAGGCGTTTCGCTACCTTAGGACCCTCACGCTAAGGCCGCCATTAACCGGGGGTTCCTCTAAAATCAAACCTTTCAATTTAAAAAATTCGTTAACCAGCCGGCATCGGGCAGAAATCACACTCAATACTTAGATTTATCATCTTTTGCAAAGTGCTTTGTTTTAATTAAACAGTCGTACAACAACATTTTATGCTTCTTCCTTTTTACTCGTATTAATCGAGACGAATGAGCCCTCCTTCAACTTGTTATCAGTTTTTCAAGATTAAATATTTTTAATCTTAACTTTCCACCTCTCACGAAATGGTTCAGACTATGTCTTCTGTATCTCTCACGTTGTAAATATCTTTAGGGTTAAAAAAACTCCGATCTGCTTTATGAAATGGCTCCATGTTAAGGAGTCTTATTGCTATAAAGTCTCTTTATCTCTACTTATATCAATCTTATCAGTTAATGTTTTATCTGTAAGTTTATTTGTAGTATATCTTGCACCATTCATACCTTTTGAAAGCTTTAATAATAAATCTTTTACTTCTTCATTATTAATATGAGCTTTGTTATATAGTTTTTCACATATAAAACAAAAGGTTTTAAAATCTTCCTTCTTTCTAGAATAGAATTCTAATTTACCTAAAAAAGGATTTAAAAAATTATGTAAAAAGGAAATACCCGTGATTTCAAGTCTTACTGAAGGTTTATTATTACCTTTAGCCTTACAATCACGTAGTTTAATTCCCCCTTTAGTGTATGTGTCCGTTACATGTAGCATCAAATACTCACGAATATCTATTAAAAGAGGTTTTTGAGCAGAAGTTAATTCTAACTCAAACTTAGGTGTTAATCCTCGTGTTTGCACGAAGAAACTACCTTCTCCTTCTATAAAACCTAACAATTTATAATCCGTAATTATACGTTTATAATTTAAAGGTAAGATAGTAGTCACGCGTTTTGTATTATGATTAGCACGTAATTCTTCAATCTGAGTTTTCAAGGTTTCAGTTACTAAATCTGGACGTTCAAAATATAAAAAGAAAGCTTTCCTGAAATTAAGGTAATCTAAATATTTATCACCCATTAATTGGTGCTCATCTAATATCTTGATAAGAATTCGTAATTCCTTTTCAGAACACACTTCAAACAAACATACATTATAATTAGGTCTTAATACTACTCGTCCTATATTTAATTTAAGACAAATAGTTTTTAAAACATTTTCATCATCTATGTGCAATTTAATTGTAAATTCAAAAGAATAACGTATTTTACCATTAGACATTATTTTACGTTTTATATGAAAACATCCTTCAGCATCTATAAACCCTGCAACTCACTCATAAAAATTTTTATTTATTTGATTCTTCATTTGTATTCGTCATTAAATTTATTTACATATTTGTGTATTATACAACAGAGGAGATCAGTTGGGTAATATTAAGTGATTATTGCTGTGTTACTCACACTTTAGTCGTTGAACGGTTTTATTGTTTCTATAACACTGATTTATTTAGTGCGTACTTCGTTTGCATTAAATAATACGTATTACTGACACACAATTAAACTCCGCTTCAAATTTACTTAATTTTATATAAGTAATTTTTGAAATTTTCCCAATATTTTCTCGATAATTTTAAGCATTAATACTTAAAATATCGAAGGACAAACATCCCTAAGTTACGGTAGTTAGTTTGCCGAGTTCCTTTATGATTGTTGCCTCATTTACGCCTTCGTATTCTCTACTAGCTTACTTGTGTCAGTTTTTAGGTACGGTTTTAGATTACTTACTTTTCCAGCACATTTCCCACGTAAAAAAATGTTGTCCTTAAAAGTAATAAGATTTTCTCATCGTCACAATCTTCAGATTATAAACTTAGAGGCCGTTACTTTTCTTTAATCCATAAGCTTTAGGCGAGAGGGTTTAGCCCTTCTTTTTTGTTACTCATGTCACCATTATCACTTGAGTTGTCCTATAGTTTTCTTTAAAAAAAAAAAGTCCAATATTAACTCAACGTTCTGCTACCCCATCAAATAACATTAATATTAAGGTTATTTATGGACAAAGTCTCGGTATATTATTTAGATCCGATAAATTTTCGATGCTTTTAAGATTTAACAAGTGCTCTGTTACGAGTTCTTTAAATTATGGCTGCTTCCAAGCCTATCTTCTTGTCGACTTATATAAAAACTTTCTTAATTTCACTCAATAATAATTTTGGAACCTTAACTACTTTGTTCTGGGCTGTTTCCCTTTTGACATACAACCTTATCATTCTATGTCCGATAATTCAAGATCCATCTTTGCCATTCCGAGTCTACATACTCACCGATAAAATCTTCACGATCCCCCGATGTTTACAAAAAAAAAATGTATTTCATAAAAAAAGATTTAGGATAATATACATCTTGTATGAGATTAAGTTCTGTACCTACTAAGATGTTACTTAAACTGCCTACTATTATAGGTTTCGCAGAAAACCAGCTATCCTGGTCAGTATTGTCTTTCACTTGCTTACCATAGTTCTTCGGATATCTTTGCAACGATACAGATTATCTCTTCACCCTCCTATCTCGGTAGGGTTGAGCTGAGATTTTTCTCCCTAAATAGTTATAAACTATCCATTTAACGGATAATACAATTATATATGTGTTTAGTTAATTATTCTTTGTAACAAGATATGTTTTTTTCAAAAGACTCTTGTTTTTTACTGCTTGACTTACAGCATTTCTATGAACCCCTAATACTTTACCTACCTCTGTCATACTATCATATTTTGTTTTTTCTTTAGTTTTTATATTTTCAACTATAACAGATATTTTCCGAGCTTCAGCCGCATTCTTAGTTGAAAGAGCCTTTCTTGTTAGTACTTCATCGCTTAGTATAAAATCCCTCATTTTAGCCAGAGACTCGGGTGTATGTTTATACCCCAATGTAGAACCAGCTGTTTGAACGATATTGTACTCAGGTTTCAGAAGATCTATAAAATACTGTTCTCGAGATAAAACATTATCTTTATCACAGTATTCTAAAATTTCTAAGGAAAAACTCGAAAACCCATACTTTAATAAAGCCCTGTCTATAGGTCTATTACTTTTAACTAAAGATCTTAAGCTAAAATATGTGTACATTCTCACACTAATATTAATAGAACTACCTACATAAGTATTCCCATTAGTTTTATTAATCCAACGATATACACCTACTTTACCTCTATTGTCTGCGAATATACTTAATTTTTCAGTATCTGAGTTAATATATACGATATTTGGTTTAACCATATTATTAACACTATCTGATGAATAAAAGCGATAAGATAAAACCCCTTTAAGGTTTAAGATTTGTAGAAAGAATTTTTTAGTAGCTTTATTTAATATTAAATTTTTTTTGTATTAATACTTCAGAGGTTATCTTTTCAATCCTATCACCGGGGTAGGGTGCTAGCCTTCCGGTGGCCCGAGTACCTTTCTACGGTGTACCTTGCTTGTAGCTGCTACGGGTATTTACTCATCATAATTACTCGTCTATTTATAATTAAAAGATTAATTAAAGTAATGAAGTATGCAATACTTTACGAAGATCGAAACGAAACGAATGCGTCTATTCTGGCCATCACACATATAATTATATTATCCTGCAATGTTTCCATTGAGGCTTGACTATATCTTAAGCATTATTTATATAACACCAATCACCTTATAGTCGATGAACCTTTTCCCATAAAACTTATGTTTATGGGAACTTGGCTGCGGATTACCTATTGATTTTATTTTCATCGATCAATATTTATTTTACCGTACCGCGAGTCATTACCTGCGCCCCAAACTGTGTTACCACGTCTGGTTGGTTAATATTGCTTTAAGGATTTCCCGTCAATTTGACGATTTATTGCGAAAGGTTCACTTTCGCATGGGCTATTAACAAAGGCTCAATTTTGTTATTCTACCCGTTCGGACCTTTATAGCCCTGACTATAGTAAGATCACCAGGCTTCGGGTCTAACTTTAGACACTTTTCATTATTTTAATGATCGGTTTAACTACGCATATATATATTATATATATTTATATTAAAATTCACCATGTATTATGTATCATATACATTAAGTAAATATACACTCAGATGTAGATAAAACTATATTAGACTGTATATATAAATACCTAAATTTTTATCGCTCGCATCTAATGTTAACTTGGTGACCCATTATGCAAAAGGTACGCTCTAGCCTTTTATTAAAGCATGAGCTGCTTATAAAACTACTATTTCAAAAACGGTTCCCTCACGGTACTTTACTCTGTCGCTTATGTATTATATTATAGCCTTTGAGGAAGGTTCCCCATAAAATTCAAACAGCTTTAAAGCCATTTTACTTATTTAAATAGGCTACTCTATTTTAGTTCACACTAATCATAGAATCTCGTTTGATTTTTTTTCCTGAAGTTAATAAGATATTTCAGTTCACTTCGTTTATTAAATAATTTCTCTAAGAGTTCATATGTTTTGGTAGTTAAAAAAAACAAACATAATCTAAAAACATCTCTTTAATACATAGCAGCAATTTCCATAATAGTCTCTTTGTATACTCGTATATCAATAATATATATACTTATATCTTTATATCATTTATATTTCTATTTATTTTTAGACAATTCTAAAAAAGAATTTGTCGGGTTACTGTGACTCGAACACAGAAAAATTCCACCCCAAATGGAACGTCGTAACCAATCTGACTCTAACCCGTATAGTATATATACTATATAATACTTTGATTTTGGAATTGTTATGATAATAACAATCATTATATTAAAATAATATATAAGGATACACTTCTATATTTTATTCCCTTTTCTTAAAGCGTATCCTATAGTACCGTATTATATTACATTTACTTAAATACAAAGAATATTATTAGTGTAATATATAGTAATATAAACTAATTATATTGTTTCTTCCTGTCTCTTCCTATTAAAATAAAAAAAAAAGAATTTGATCTACTAACTATTCCATAAAGGCTTATTTAAAATACTTATTAGATTAAAATAATTTAAATATTAATCATCCACATTACTAAATTAAATATATAAAATAAACCCTGAAAGCTAATACTAATTATATTATATATTAAATATAGATTTTTTCTATAATAAATTCTTATTTTGGACTATTATTTACAGAAAGTATGCGATTCGAACGCATGAATAAAAATTATTAATTAGACTCTAGCTAACCGCTTTAAACCACTCAGCCAACTCTCTATGCACATATTATATAATAGAGAAAACTATTTGTTGTCAGGTTTGGTTTGATTTATGTATTTCACTTTTATATTCACTTTTTACTGTAAATACATAAAGAGTCGAAAACTACTTGAATTTAAAAGAAAAAAGATTTAAGACTATTTTCTCCTCTCTAAATTTATATCCTGTAATTAACTAATTATAAATCAGATCACCATGCCACAACTATCTTAATATTTATAAAAAACCTTTCAATACTAGTAACCATATTACCATAATAATTTACGATTAGTGAGATTCGAACTCACAAAATCCGTTTGGAAGACGGGAGTTTTACCGTTAAACTATAATCATTGAAACAAAACATTTGTCTATTATTATCCTTTTCAAACTGTATATTCAGAATAAACATAACATAGACTAAGAATTGAAACATGTATCTATATACAGTAAATACCTCATTATATAATACTATTATTAACAATAATATACTTTAATTTCATTAATATTACTATAAATAATATGCAGAGAATATAGGATTCGAACCTATGATGAGAATAACCCATAATTAAATTCAAACTAATCACCTTAAACCACTCGGTCAATTCTCTTTAATTCTAAATTGTAATTAGCGTACAACCAGGATATTGGTTAAGCATCGCTATATCACTATTAAGCATTTAACACCCATAATTCCTCAGCGACTCGAACGCTGGTATCATTCTTATCAAAAATGCACTTTAACCAGTTAAGTTAAGGAATCTGATAAATATCACGTCCACCCCACTTTGCCTCCGAAGGAACGAGGAATGATCCCGTGATATTTATATTAATTGTTTGAATAAACAGTTATAAGATATAAATCAAACATAACTGTCTTTTTTTCGATGTGTCTCCTGATTTTTGTACTAGTTGTATTTAATTCCAATGCAGCCTCCTTTATAGAAGAATACATTGTCATTTGATTATTAGTAATATTTGTCACCATTGTAGCCTTGCTATGACTTTTCCTCATTTTTTCTCGTGTTTCTAACCCGGGGATTTTATTAAGCATTGCTAAACTTAATTTAGCCTTAGTTTCTTCAGATACAGTTATATTTTTTGAAGTTAAACTAATTTTATCCTTTATTTCTTGAGATAGAACTTTTTATGAGCTTCACTAATTTTTACTTTAGTTTCCTCGGTTTGTTGGTGACCTCCCCGTGTTTTCATAGCTAATGGCCTTTTTTGTTTCCTCTAACTGTTTTTTATTAAACATACTGTTCAGTTCTCCTGCTTTTAATTCACTCATTTTTAATTTACTTTCTGCAGTATGTGTATAACCTAAGCTAGATCCTGCAGTACTTAAGATATTCATTGCCTTTTCTCCGTAATTACCTAGGGCACACGAAATATAATAACTCTCTCTATCTAAGTAAGCTTTCTTTTTCGCCTCTAAATAGGTTAAGAGTGATAAATCACAAACCTCTAGAATAATTAAGCTAAAATTACTGTGACCATACTTAATTAAACTATTATAAATTTGACTAGTGTTGTACTTTTGAGAACAGATGGACTGAAATAACTACTTATTCGTCGACCACCTTATAATCCGCTACCTATGTATATTTCCTCCGTCATTTTATTAAAAAACATATAGATAATGGTTTTATCTTTAAATTCTTTTATTATATCTTTTTTTGTGCTTCGCATCTAACACATTATCATATAATTTAACAGGTTTAAAATCAGGAGAAAATATTAACGACAATACTTGAAGGTTCACTTGACTCATGTTAGATAAATGCCTGCGTATTCGTGTTAATGTATTTGCGATTAAGGGTACTCTACCGAATGAAAGTCCTGTTCTGACTATACCTGCCAAACCCCCGCTACCCTTTTTAACAAGAGCCCCGATCGTACCTGGTATTTACACCACCCACTTTAGCTTTTCTGAAATGCAGACCAGGGTTGCCACGCAATAGCTCTTTTATTAGATAAAGAGTAAAACTTATATATATCATTATTATTTCTATTCTTTTCATGTTAAGTTATTAGGATTTGAACTTAAATATTCCCTTTACCTAAAACTAAAGATTAATTATAAAATTTCCAGTCCATTTGATAACATAGGAACCAAGCGTAGCTCGTCTCCTTTCATATGAGAACTACCTGTAGACAAGATGTTTTACGATTAAACTATAACTTATATATTTCTTATTTTTTTTAAGAAAATATTTCTTATTTTTTTTTTAATATATTTAAAAATCCCCAATCCCTCCAGGATAAGTACCCGGCGGCCCAACGTCCAGCGGCCTAATAAATTAGAGGGGTATTTTTTATTGAATATCATTCTTATCAAAAATGCACTTTACCAGTTAAGTTTAATAATCTTTCACTTATTACATATTAGCCCTTCAGTCCATACCCAATCTCAGGGTACCGGACCTAGCTCGAAGGATAAGAAATAGGTGACTCGAACACCTAACCTTCCGTGTGTAAAACGGTTGCTCTACCATTGAGCTAATTTCTTTTAATTTTATTAATTTAAGAGTATATAGTTACTTACTAGTCTCGCTAACTCTGGCTTGAATTGAATTATTAATTTTTTCTAGGCTTAATAGTTATAACAATAGCTCCTACCATTGCTAATAAAAGTATAAAACTAGCTATTATTAATCATATGTTGTAATTCGTGTACATTACATTACCTATAGCCGTAATATGATTACTTTCTGCTAAATTACCATCTCATATTTTAGATGTTATAAAGAATAAATCATTTTTATCAGCATTAAGACCATTAATATTATTATCTTGCCCCCCCGCTATTTGTATAGTATATAGATTTTCATTTAAATTGCTGTCATTTAAATGACTTGATATTAAAATACCATAAGGCAACATTTGAAATAAAAAATAACTAATAACTATTCCAATAAGTATTGTTAAAGGGATACTATTACTAGTATTACTTTGAAGTTCACTTGTTCTAATATTTATTAACATCAGAATAAATAAAAATAATATCGATACAGCACCTATATATACTATTAAATAAGATAAACCTATAAAATTTAAACCTATTATAATTAAATAAAAAGAAACATAAGCAAATAAAGCTATTAAATGCAAGACTGACACTATAGGATTTTTACTTATAATTACAGATATACCAGAAATAACGGCTAAACCTGAAATAATATCTAATATGTAATCAGTATAACCATTTGTATAGATTTCATTTAATAAAAATAAATATTTCTCGCTATTCATAATAATTATTATTAGATACCTCTTACGTAAAGGTGAAATTAGAAATAAAAAGGGCTTTAATACATACATAATTATATTATATAACTATTATTAGTACTCTCCCTGCTGCGGTGGATCCATCCGTAGCAAGCATCGCCACATTACATTAATTTGTTATAAACAACTACCCCGCTTATTTCGGCTTAATTAAACTAGCTTAGCTAAACCTATCAAGAGTACTTAGAATTGAACTAAGAATTTAAAGGTTGAAGCTTTCTGTTTTACCATTAAACTATACTCTTTATTATAATATCCTCACTTTTTTTATTCTACAAGACGGAAAAGAGGTGACTCGAACACCCAGGTGTAAACACAATATTTAGCAAATATCTTACCTTACCTATGGCGACTTTTCCTTAAGGCGAACTAGACCGGCATCGAACCGGCACCTACTTCCGTGACAGGGAAGTCCTCTACCAATTGAGTTACTAATTCTGGTCGAAGCCAGAGGAGTTGCACCTCTATAGCTATAACGAAGTCTAGCCACTCATAAGCTAGTTGAACTTTGTCGGCCTTCGTAAATTGTTAAACTTATTACTGTATAATACATACTATCTATTAATATTGTTATTCCAAAGTATAAAAAAAAATAAGACTACTACCCTTTTTTCCAGACTTTTAGCAAATAAAAAACTCTAAATTTAATTACTAAATATTTGGATGTTTATATGTTGATAATATATCATAATAATTTACGATTAGTGAGATTCGAACTCACAAAATCCGTTTGGAAGACGGGAGTTTTACCGTTAAACTATAATCGTTGAAACAAAACATTTGTCTATTATTGTATAATGCAGCTTATAAAGTAAATTTTAGTTCATCGTACCTACGTACTAGTCTTAAAAACCTTGTAGGAGGGATCAAATCCACTTTAAGATTTTTTATTTTTAATTTGGGACCTATCGGATTCAAACCAATATTCGAATGATTAAAAGTCAATTGCATTACCATTATGCTAAGATCCCTTTATATAAATAAATTTATATAAGTGAAGAATTTATAAAAAAATAAAATTTTATTTTTGTATCAAAACTATATACAACACAACACATGATATTATCACTAATATATAACGGAGAACCTTTACATAAATAGGCTATTAAAGGAAAAAGGCAAAAGAAAAATGCGATATTATAAGAAGAAATCCGATAAAGCTTTTAATATCATCTCTATTAGACTGAGGTCCATATCCGGGTCCGGAAGTATTAACTGCCCCCTGCATGTATCCCTAAACACCTCTCAAAGCTCATCATCCTCAAATGAAGGGTAAAAATCCTCTTCATTTTCCTCTTCAATTTCAGGGTAAAACTCATCTTCCTTTTCAATTTCTTCAAGAGGAGATAAACGTATTACTCTATTTGAAGTTGAAGAATTATTACTAGAGCTACCACTACCAGTACCATCCCCACTACCACCGGCACTGCCGTCACTACCGCCGCTATCATTACCGTCCTCACCGTCGTTATCCTCATTCTTGGGTTTTTGACGTTTATTATTTTCTTCTTCCTCTTCAGGACTCTCAGATCTAGGTCGTTTAGATCTAGCCTCTTCCGCATCTAAGTCATCTGCTTCACGCTCTGATCTTTCGTGTTCTGGATCGAATTCCTCTTCCAAATACTCTTCAATATCTTTTAACGCTTGCTCTACTGATACACCATCAAAAAAGGAACCATATTCCTCACGTAAATATTCTAAAGCATCAGGATCATAGTTTTTAGCTTTATCTACTTGATCTAAATCATCTACAATTCGTTCAGGTGCATTATGTTCAGGATCTTTTATTTCTTCAACGTTATTATTTTCTGGGTCATCCACATCCATATCTGAATCCCTATTAGAATTACTATTAGAGTCTTCGTTATTTTCAGGATTAGGATTATCCTCAGAATTACTAGAATCTTCCATATTTTCCGAGTTATCATTAGAATTACTATTATTACCTTCGTTATTTTCAGGATTATCATCAGAAAAATAAAAAATATTATTAGAACTTTCACTATTTACATTACATTCTAACAATAGAATGGGGAAACCCTGGTTTTTTGGGTCAAAAATTTGTCATATCTGGCTATATATATTAGCGGTGCTTTTTAATATTAGCTGTATGCGTATGCCCATAGCACCACACCTATTGATTATGATCCTCAATAGTACAGGCATATATAGAGCAAAAGCCAAACTATGTCGACGAAGTGTCAATACAAAATTCCACTTTCAAAACCCACATGATGATTGTCAGTTAAATGGTAAGCAAATATTCTTCATAGAGCGACTGACAAAAAAATTGTACCTATTATAACATGGACATGCAGATTCTTAAGGCTTATCTCAAGTATTTCTTATTATTATTATTATTATTAATCAATAATTCGCATTATTGCTTAGACTATGTTTTCATATTAGTGTTTATCTTAGGATCAAAGATAAAGATCCTAGGAGAATTAATATGTAGAGTTCTCTTGCCATTCTTTTACTTTAACTTTCCTACAATAAGAATCTTAAAATTATTGTGCAGGTAGTACGTAGTACGTAGTACAAACTACCCGTGTAGGATTTTGATTAAAGTAACATAATATTTATTAGCTAGTCGTTGGACCTTTATATATGTCATAAACAGTATATACTAGGTAGCAAATTTTCTTTAAAAAGGTTAGGTTCTTGCCCTAAAAGATCTTTTTGCTTTTTACTCTATTGTTTATTTATTATATATATATTTTATACTAAAACAAAAACATATCCGATATAAGCGTCTCCTGTGTTTAAGCATTCCTTAATTTTCTTTCTAGAAATTTTAAGATCTTTAGCACATTCCGACACACTTTCATATATCTTTTTATTATTTTTTTTATCGATGGCTGTAATTTTAATTGATTCACTAACTAATCTAGTAGTATTTCTATAATATCGAATTCCTTCTTTTGTTTCATAAGGACTTTCTATTAAATAAAGTTTAGATAATAATTTATCTATTTCTAGTAATGAAATACGATTTTTATCTTCATATAGGTTAGTATTAGTAGTTAATCTATATTTGTTTATATGCAACTTTATAGCATCAAATATATACTTACCTTCTAATATAGTATGATAACCTTTATAATAAATATTTACCAGTTTTAATCATAACAAAAAATCTTGAGCTTTTAAAGTTTTTAATAAAATATAATCATTATCATACAATAATGGTATTAAATTTTCTCTAAGCTCTTGCACTTTATTAATTTCCAATATTATAGTGGGATTACTATTAACTCTATCTACTCTAGGTGAACTTAATAAAACATTACCTACATTAAAAAATTCTTTTATTTTATTGTACAATTCTAATTCTTTAATGTGATTTTCTAATTTAAATCTAGGTACGTATTTATTAGTTGAAAAACTAGCTTCTGCATCTATAAATCCGGCTAATCAATATCTAGTTATTTTTATTTTATTATTAATAGAACTAGGTATTCATTTACCGGACATACTTTGCATTTTTTTTTGATAAGCTATTATGTCTAATTTACCTTTATCAGATAAATGACTTTTATCTTTAGTTAATAGCACCGCTTTCTTAAATAATTCATAATGATGAAATTTTGAACTATTAAGATTAACATAATCAAATATAGGTATTATAACATGTAATAATGAATTTATATCATTAACAAAATAATTTATTTTATCTTGAGATTTAGAAATATGACCACATTGTAAAGTCTTCCTAATATATTCTAACACCTCTATTTCATCCTTATGTAAACCTATTTGAAATGTAAATTGAACATTTTTAAAAGTATTATCCGTTAAATCTGTTAATTTAATATTAAAGTTACCTTCCCCATCAGTAAATCCTACAAATCATTCTATAAATTCAATGCTTAAAAGCATTGAATAAGGAAGAATCTTAGGTTTATTTGTAAGAGTATTAGGTAAAGTAATCAATAATTCATTATTGTTAATACTACTAGAAGAGATTTTAAAATTAGCAGCAATCTGAGTTTTATGTATAATATATATAAATATAAACGAGGGCGCATGTCTAATTGACCCATGGAAACCTGTTCCAAAAAAAAAACATGTACCAAAAGCTCCATCACTGATTGTAAAAGATGAAACATTATATTCAACACCTTGGAAAACTGTGAATATAATTGCTAATAATACAGTAGCAATTGACCCATATAAAGCCCCTTTTCTTTCTCCATATATTAAAGAATGATGAGCGTAGGTTACTGTAGCACCACTAGATAAAAGTATTACTGTATTAAGAAGTGGTAGTTCAAAAGGATTTACAGGTTCTATACCTATAGGTGGTCATTGGGCACCTAATTCTACAGTAGGTGTTAATGCACTATGAAAGAAAGCTCAGAATATAGCTAAAAAAAATAATGCTTCAGATACTATAAATAGTATAACCCCTAAGTTTAATCCCTTTTGTACCGCCAAGGTATGGTTACCTAAAAAAGTCAAAATATAAATATATTACTATATTTGTTGGACTATACCTTAGTTAATAGATTCTCGTTTATCACAAGCAACGTATTAACTTTCCACGTCTAGTCTCTGAAGGTAACAGGAGATATTTATCCATCTCCCGGTCCCCTGCTGATTGCCCTAATTCTATAAATAGATAGGATTTTCCAGCAATTTGTGGAATTTAATGAAGGCACTTATTTTTTTTATCGTTCATTCAAATTATTACTTTTAATCTCCCCTCAGCAGTAAGATGTTCCTTAGATTTGATCATATTATATACAATTTCTCACTTTTTAAAATCATTAAGTTTATTACCCATTAACGGATATTTGTTAAAATAATCGACAATTAACTTAAGATTATCTATAGCTGATACGTGTAAAGATAAAACTTCCTTATTTTTAGCAGTATAACTATTTACATTACAAGATAAAAATGAAGCTAGATCATTCATAAACGGTTTCATACAAGTTGATGTAGATTCATCAAAAGCACGTTGATCTAATCTAAATAAAAGTGAAATACTTTCACTTCTAGATCTTTTACGTGTATCTGACTTCTCTAATCTTTCCCTATATCTAATACCGAAATGACCATCTGCCTCTGTAAACCCTGTAAATCAGCTGTTATCCATAAAACTCGATTTGTCTAACAAACTTTGAAAAATATTTAAAGAATATTTAGCATTAAGGAATTCTATTACATCATTTAATCTTTTATTCTTAGGAGTTCTTAATTTCCCATGTATTAAATATATAAAATATAAAATACCTTTAATATCTCCTATAATATAACGAATTGTATTACCTGAGATTTGAAAACGTCCTATATTTCCTAATTCTGATTGTATAAAAGCATACATACCTAAATTATTAACATGAGAAGTAAAAACGATCCTAGGATTAAGTATTCTATTAAGAGTAGTATTACCTATAGAAGGAAGAGACAAATGTCCATCCCCTTCTAAAAGACCAGCTAAATAATAACCTAAATATTCTTTGTTTGTATATACTGCGAGATTTCTTGTATTTTTATAATCAATCAAGGCTTTATTTATTTCTTCGCTGGGGATTGCTTTTGCGATATTTAAACGATAAAATGACTTGGCAATACCTTCAGATATAATATCTCTAAATCAAAAAGACATAGATGAAATAACAAGTATTAAAGATATTATATTTAAATTATAACCATTATAAAAATTATGCATAGATAATGCAGTACTAGTGGCTAAATTTAACAAACTAATACTAGTATATAAGGGCCAAGGAGACGGAGATACTAGATGAAAAGGATGATCCTGAAAAATACTCCTGAGTATATTAGGCATTTAACTTTTTAATAAATAATTATTTAATATATACTATTTACCATTCCCGTGGTTGGCACGAAATGATATAGCTGCTACGCGCCTTTACCTATGACTATATAATATCAGTCATAGCCCCTAAGATGAATCGAACATCTATCACGACATTAACAGTGCCGAGCTCTACCGTTGAGCTATAGAGGCTTATAAAAATAATTTCACCTTTTAACTTATAAAGTTCTTAATTCTTTTCTATAACTTATAATATTCTTAATTCTTTTTTATAACTTATAAGGTTATTAATTCTTTTCACTGCTACTTAGCAGGGAAATTCGTATTTCTTCATTATTTAAGATATTTTTATATAAAAAGTAAGTTCCATTTAGAGCTCTATTATTTACTGTAGAACGTGCTATTCCTAAATATTTAGCGCATTCTACTATAGAACTAAAAGATTTAAATACTTCCCCACTTTTTTTCACTAAAGTTACAGTAATTTTTTATTGTCTACTTTATAGCGATTCAAGGATAAAATAAAAATTTTTCCTTCTCTTATTTCATAATTAGAAGGTTGTTTTATAAACTCTTCAATTTTTTCCAAATCTATATCTATCTTTGGTTTGTTAGAAGTGGACAATCTACTATTATTCATTCTACTAGCTATAAGATTAACAAAATCTGCACCTTCTGATATATAATGAAGTCCTTTTTGGAGAATTCTAAATATCAATTTAAAATCCAAGTAATCTGAAGACTTTTTACTATGTCATTGTACACTATCAAAAATTGGTGCTTCGCTGCTTCGCTGCTTCGCTGCTTCGCTGCTTCGCTGCTTCGCTGCTTCGCTGCTTCGCTGCTTCGCTGCTTCGCTGCTTCGCTGCTTCGCATTAAACCTAGTTCAATTAAATCACTATTTTGAATATTTAAATTAAGTTGACCAGGATAACCTTCATAAACATTAAATCCTGCGCAGCGCGAGCTAGCGATTAAATTGCTAAAAATAACACTGGAATTTGAATTTTTCAGGAAGTTAAGAATTTATTCAAGTAAAACTTTATTACCTTTCTGACCTATAGATAATATAACTTTTTTCGTTTGAGGGTTATAACTGAAGGAACCATCCCCTTCTATAAATCCAATTAATCAATTAATAGTAACTTTAGAGTGATTAGAAGGCATAGTGAAATCAATTCTTTTAGTATTCATTTCATTTATAATTTCTAGTATTCTAGGTTTTAATTTTTCAATATTTCGTCTACTTTCACTTATGTAAAGTGCAAATGCTTCTTTAAATGCTAAAAAATTAAGATGTTTTGTTGAATTCAAATTATATTCGTTAAATATCACTATAATTTTAGCTATATCCTTTTTGGCTATTACATTATAAGTGACTTTAGCTCTTGTAGAATTAATACTTATTTTTCCCATATTTAATTGATTCTTAATATATTCTAAAACAGGGAGATCATCAATATGTAAACCAAAGCTAAATCTAAACTCAAAAGCACTACCAGATCTTTGAGGAGTAATTTTAAAACAACCTTCAGCGTCTGTAAAACCCCGGAATCAATCAATAAATTCATAAGATAAATTATCTTGTTTTTCCTCTGTACAAGTACTATAATGAGCTACTACATTCTTAAAAACAAAAGGCAAGGCAAAAGGCAAGGCAAAAGGCAATAAATTTGAGTTACAAGTTGCTAATCCCTATGTAGATTAAACTTCTCCGCAGGATACTAATTTTATAGGGATCCGTAGAAGGTAAGATTTACTTACTTAACAGCTAATTACTTACTTAACAGCTGATTACTACTGGCCGCTGCTAACATTACGTGCTACGCGAGCTATTAAATAAGACTAATAGTATAAAAATACTTAAAGTAATTATATAACATACAACTATTTACTAAATATAGATATAACTAGATATAGTATAGGAGAGAAAGGAATTGAACCTTCGATGATTAATTAATCATTAAGTTTACAGCTTAACCCGTCATACCAACAAACGGAACTCTCCTTTATATATAAATATAATATATATATTTATATATAAATAAAATAAGTAAAAAAGAAAAAATCTTTTTTTTTACTTTATAAATTTTTGATTGTTTATCGCTGATAAATCCCGTGCAACTTCCACTACACGAACCGTATTTCGACTTTACACTAATCATAGCCACACATAGGAAGGACCCTGTTCTAACATCTAAAACTTAGACATTTACTTACTTAGCGCAGATGAAGCAAACTTATTGTGTAAACTATTTTCAGCATGTGACGAGTGGTTAGTACCAATCCGAGGGAATATTCACCGTGTCATGGTGATTCACGATTACTAGCAATTTCTTATTCATGCAGCCGAATTTCAGACTACAATTCATATCTATTTTATCCTATTTTGTTAGATTAGCTAAAATTCGCATTTTTGCATCTATTTGTTTAGGAACATGTGGCACGTCTATAGCCCACAACATCTAGGCCATGATGACTTGTCTTGATCCCTTTTATCATTACCCATATAAAGGCGAAATACTTTATTTTTTTTAATTTACAAATAAAGCAAGGGTTTTCGTTAATTACGTGGACTAAACCACAGTTTCACAACATTAACTGAAGACAGCCGTGCAACACTTGTGTTATCGAAGTAATTATATATTTACTTATATATAAAAAACAACTATTCAAGTTGTGGTAAGGTTTTTCGTGGGTCATCGAATTAAATAACATACTTCACTGCTGGTGTCAGAAACGGTCTAGTGATTTCAGTTCCTGCGTTGCCACATTACTCTTGAGGTGAAATGCTTACACTTTCATTTATAGACTAGACCTAACATCTAACCTATGGCATTCATAATTGACTGCTAAGACTACTTGGGTCTCTAATCCTTTTTGCGACCTTAGCCTTCGTCCTTCGACGTCAGTTTTTACATAAAAGATTGCCTTCGCCTTCACCAGTCCCCTAGGTATCAACGAATTTTATCTCTACACTCTAAAGTTCGACCTTCTTACATAAAACTCTAGAATAATTGTCCCTATTTCAGGCAAATTTTTTCCGTCTGAGTACCCTTTAAACCTATTAAAGATGATTAACACTAGTCTCTTACGTATTGCCGCGACTGCTGGCACGTAATTGGTCAAGACATATGTACATATTGTCATTATCAATATGTATACAGAACTTTATTCGATAAATCGATAAAATTGGCCCTGTCGCATTATTTTTATTTTGACTTTGAAAGACAAACTAAGATTTATTTAAGGGCCACCGTTCTTCCAAGTTACCAGTTCAGCCGTTAGGCCATTGACCAATATTCCTCACTGCTGTACTTATTTGCCTTGGGATTTTTTCATCCCCAATGTGGTCGATCAACCTTTCAGCTTCGACTAAGAGAATTAAGGCTTGTTAAGCTATTACCTTAACAACTACCTATCCCTGAGATTTAAATTTTCCCCCTAAAGCGGGCTTCCCCTTTTTGATATAAAGGATTTTTTCTTTTCTTTAGGATTGGCCAAAAAATCTAATACTCACCTGTACACCACTTTTAATTTAAGTTTTAGACTGAGTCTAAAACTCCTTCGATAAATTAAACGTACGATTAGCATGTGTCAAGTACTTGGACAGCGTTCAATCAGAGCCATCACCAAACTCTTTTAATTTTTTATTGATGCAATAAAAATAATTTTTTTATTTTAATTACATCACTTATTAATTTTTAATTTTTTAGTTTTTTTGATTAAAAATCTAAATTTAACCCGGATTAAATTAAGCTATATTATGCTTATATATAATAACTAAATAAAAGAAGTTTTCTAGCTTGTAAGTCCGCAACTTAAAGTTAACTACTTAATATTAAATTATTTGTCACTTGTTTATTTTTTCTATAAAAAACTTAAAATTTTTATTTAAAAATATATTTAACATATAACTTTCCATTTAATCACTAAATCAGTCATTAATGCGTACGAAGTATGCATTAAAAAAAAAGAAGGAAAACTGTAATTTATAGGCTTTATTATTTGAATAAAAAGTCTTACTAGGAAGTACGAAGTACGAGTTTTGATGAGCGCTAGTTCATAAATATAAGGATTAATCAAATTACATCGTAATATAGTATACTACCCGCTAATAAGGCTAATATGGTAATAATACTATTATCTATAATACATAAATTAAAAAAGTGGAGTTCTTTTTACTAAAGGCTAGTAACTAACCTCATATATAACGAGAGGCTAGAATAGACCGAAAGCTATCCCTCAATAGCTCCATATCTGTAACCAGTTACTGTTTCAGGGTCAGTTACGGAACCGGGTGAGTTCCGGGGTGAGTTCCGGATCCAGTTTCCGGAACTGGAACAGTTCCAGTTTGCGACGTACTACTTTCGATCGGATATAAGTCACGAGAAAATCTAGAGTCCAATTGATGAAGTTTATTTATGGCTTCATTAGCCATAACCTTCTGTTGATTACTTAATTTAGTTACAAGATCTACATATGTTTCCATTAAAGGTTTAGCTTCGTTAGGGTAAAACTTCTCGGTACCATCTTGGATACCAGACAACAAAAAACAAAAATAAAAATCATAAATTAATAAATTGTGATATAACTTTACAGCTTCATCTGCTCCATCTATAGCTATACGGAGTTCAGTAAGTTTACCTATACTTGTATTTTGGGGGATTTCAATAAACATCTCGGGTAAATTTCGATTTTGTAATAAAAATGAAGGTTTAAAAGTAACTAATTTGTCACCGTACACAGGTACATTCTCAGAGATTTTGGGTATAGAGCTTTCCTGGAAATAGCTAGGAAAGTGAGATTTATCTACAGATAAAAGACGTTTATGTATGTCCTTCAAAGGATTTGGGTTTTTTACTTTAGATTCAGCCTTAGCCTCCTCCATTGAACCCAATTTATTTTTACTTTCAATAATAACAGCCTCCTGTGGAGCTGGAGCCTCTTGATAAGCCTCCTGCGGAGCCTCTTGCGGAGCCTCTTGCGGGGCCTCTTGCGGCGTTTGTACTAAATTCTGAACTTACTGTGATCTAATTGAAAAATTATTTTTTCATTACCTATTTCAGTAACACTATTACTACTAATTAGACTTTTAATAGTATCCAACTCAAATATCCCCAAAAATATTAAATTAACAAGCGTGTTGATAATAATAATACCTAAATAAATATAAGCCATCTTAGAGGCATATTTTATTGCCATTATTTCATAGAAGAAATAAATTCTATTGTATAATAATAATATAAACATCATATTCTTGTTAAATTAATGTAAATCTAAACCGTCTTTTATATAAGAAGAAGTTAATACCACAAAAACCTGAGCTTGAATTACAGCAATAGCTAACTCTAAACCTGAAAAGGCAACAATAAAACTTAAAGGTATTAAACCGAGTACAAAAAAGATAAATCCTGAACTCATTATAGTATAAGTAAAACCACTTAAAATGTTTAATAACATATGACCTGCAGTTATGTTAGCTGCTAATCTTAAACCCAGAGAAACATTACGTGCAAGATATGATATGAATTCTATTAAAACTAATAAAGGTAATAATCCTAAAGGACAACCTGCTGGGACTAATAAAGAAAAAAATTTTAACCCATGTTTCTGAAAACCTAAAATAGTTGCACCTAAAACTATAGTAAAACTAAGGGCAAATGTTAAAACGAAGTGGCTTGTTGATGCAAAACTGTAAGGACAGCACAACAAATCTTATAGACTTGCCGTGGTGGACTATATCTTAATCACTCAGTTGTTATTGTAAAACAGTGTTAAGTGATTTTTCACGTGTAGTCTCTAAGGATCCTACTCATAACGCGGCTGGTTATTTTGGTTTCCTGCTGATTATTCATTGTTTCATCCTTTAAGATTTTCACCGATAATCGGTACCTGAAGGCATTAGAAGTTTCCAGCATATAGTGAAATTTATTGTATTTTATTATTATTATCTATGATATTACAATTATCTAAACATTTATTCTTCTTTTATTGTTATTCTCTTTCTATTCATATTACTTTTAATTAGTTTTATTATTTCTAATCCTTCGTCTGTTAAATGAGCTTTAGATTTTATTAATCCGGCTATTTGTAGAAAATCTAAATAATCCTCTTTTTTAACTCCTAATAAGGGATACTCATTTAAGAAAGGTATTAGCTTATCATTTATATCTGAAAAGACTGTTACTAAGTATTGACCTTCATCACGTGTTGGTGATTTGTAATATCTACCATAGTTTAGATAAGTAGCGATATCCTTTAACAATTCCTCATCTTTAGTATGTTGAGTTATTGAAAATCTTAAACTAACGTTTCTATTATTTTGAGTTAGAACTTGGAAACTTCCTTCAGCTTCTATAAATCCTCTAATTCAGTTTAAGTTCTTAATCTTAACATTTAAAGGGTTATATATTACTGAAGGTCTTACTACTGGTTTTGCAAGAGGGAAACTCTCTTTAAACTTATCTGATAGACCTCAGTTTAATGTAGCTTTAATTCCTACTAACTTCAGTAACCCTTCTATAGAGAGATGCTCTTTATTCTTTATGATAGCTATAGCTTGTTTAAATAAAAGATAATCTGCACTCTTTTGAGTTATTAAAGGATAACTGTCAAAATGATTTGTGATTATTTGTAAATTCTTTAAAGAACTTACACGATATTGGATAGAATCAACTCCATGTTTATAGATCTTTCCTGTTTTCAAAGTTCTTTGTATAGCTTTTAATAATTTAATATCCTTATTATGTAAAGATATACTAAAGATAGGCTTAACTTGTCAACCAGTTAAGTTTTTACCTTGTTTTATATTGAAAGAGAGAAACAACCTTCTCCATCTACAAATCCTGTAAGATAATCAGGATTAAGGTAGAAGGTATTTTTATTGTTAAAACTATATCTAGGACTATCCTTAGATATGTCTATTTGTATGGATGACTGAGAGTCAGAGTTAAAAGAAGAATATGATTGTATTTGAAAGATTAAATTATTCTGTAATTTTAATGCTTCAAGTATGTTTGAGATAAATAATGATAAAATGCAAAGGCTCCTATTAACCATTCCAATTAAATTGTTAATTAAAATAAAAATAAATAAAGTATAAATAAAAGGAAAGTATACTTGACCATTTTTAGGATTTATTTGATTTGTTACTATGCTGTGGATAGTTGCATATAAAGATTCTTGACTTATAGATCAATTATCACTTACTAATTTATTATAATTTGTACTTAGAAGATTTGTAATTAATAAGAACAAAGCCCCTATTGTTAAGTAAAACCCAATATTCGTAATGGAGATATGTAAATTACCTAAAATAGGTGTATCTATATTTATTAAATCTCTTATTTCAAACTGACTTAGAGGACTTAAATTGTCTCTTCAATCGCTACAAGTTAAATTAGTCATATTATTAAACTTTTTTTATATTAGATCTTAAAAAATCCTTAAGGATGATAAGGTTATTATCCTTAGACAAATATGTGAAAAATATCCTATTAAACCTTGATCATTCTATACATTAAATATTATCTTTTCTTTTTTTCTTTTTCTTATAAAGGGAATTCCGAATTATATTTATAGTATATATCTGTAATCCGAATCAGGATTCATCTACGAAAGGTGAAGATCCGGCTTTTAGACTGATTATTTAACGTTCATACCCTGTATACCGTACTCCTACTTGTTTATAGAACTATCTAAAAGTTTGGATATAAAAGTACGAGATAAAAATAAACGAACAAATCTAGGTAAAATATATTTAGATAAAATATAAACAGTTAGAGCAATTATAACAAAAGTAAAAGTTATTTCATTTACAAAAAAAAAGGGAACTAATTGAGGCATTATTTTTCTAACAAAGCAAAAAAGAGAATAAAAACAAGGAACGGTATCGAACCTACGAACCAATATTCACATTAAGTACATAACAAATAAGCCTAGAATCCCATCATACATAGAGATAACCTTCAGAACATGTTGGTAGATTAGGCTTAAGTGCAGACGATCTAACTTTACAAACGTCAAGTTTAGATGTGCTTTAAAATCTTTCCTTTAATTGATAAAACAAAGAGCAGCCTCGACTGGCCTCAGCTAGCCTCCGCTTAAAATTGTTTATTAAATATTCTAAATGATGGGGTTTAGGGGGGGGGGGAATAAATTTATAGTACCTTTTGTCAGGATTTAATAAGTAAACTTGATTTTAGGGACTAGATATATAATTTCAGTATTATGTACTATGTAGTACCGTTAAGAAATGTAAAGAGTATAATACAAGGGATCTATAGCATAGTGGCATATTTATTTAATATATAATTTATATTTTGTTTAAATATTGTACAATAAACTTGATACATAGTAATGTAAACCATCTAGAATAAAAGAAGGATATATACCAAATATTATAGTAAAAGCAACTAAAGTTAATAATATGAAAAATTCTCTTTTAGTTACATCAGCTATACTTTCTTCAAAGAATTTACTAAATGAACCACCAAACATGATTCTGTTAAACATGTAAATAGTGTAAGCTGCAGAAAATATTATAGAAGAACAAGCGATCGCACCTAACACTGGTAATCTTTCGAATATACCGTATAGGGACATAAACTCTCCTACGAAATTTAAAGTCAATGGAGTCGCACAATTTCCTAAACAAAGAATAAAGAATAGTATAGATAAAAGAGGCATCATTTGAGTCATTCCCTTGTAGAAAGATATAATTCTAGTTCCTGAACGGTCGTACAGAATACCACCTACACATATAAATAACCCTGAACTAACAAACCCGTGACCTAATCCTAATAAAATACTACCTTCAATTCCTTGTATTGTATTACTGAAGGCACTCATTAAGTATACTGCTGCATGAGCTACTGAAGAATATGCAACTAACTCTTTTACATCTGTAGTTCTAAGAGTGCTAATGCTAGCATAAACAATACTGATAGCTCCTATAGTATAAATTAGGAAAGTATAGTTAATTGAAATACTAGGTAATAATGGAAGCATTAATCTGAATATTCCGTATAAACTTAGCTTAAGAACAACCGCAGCTAATATTATACTTCCACCTAGAGGAGACTCAACATGGGCCCTTAATAATCAACTTTGTAGTCCTCAGACCGGAGTTTTTACTGCAAAAGCAATAAATATACCGCAAAATAAAAATATTTGAGTAGTATATTCAAAACTACTTTTGAATAAAACGTCGAAATAAGTTGTACCCATTATTGAAGACATCGTTAATATAGATAATAATAAAAATAAAGATCCGAATACGTTCGCATAACTGCGTTTTCTTTAATTTTGAGTTACTTCAATTCATACTGGCTAACCAGCAATTATAATAATATTAATTTTTTCTGTAGGAATTCATACTTAACTTGATAGATTGAATTTTAGACAAACCTTGTTCTGTTAAATGTTCTTTATTGTGCATTAAACCCAATACTTTTTTAAAATCCGCAAAGTCTAAAGCTTTAACACCTTTAATCGGATATTTATTAAATAGTGGTATAATTTTTTCAAAAACATCTTTAAAGTTTGTTACAACAAAATATACAGCGGATTGGTTTAACCTTAATTCAATTCTACCACACCTAAGAGTGGATATTAACATTTCCATTAGTTCAATATCTTTGCTATGTTGAACAATATGAAATTTTAACACTACGGATTTACCCCATTTAGTTGTAGGAGAGTTACGTATAGAAATATGAAAACATCCGTCACCACTAGTTAAACCTGCGATTCAATTAGGATTTATATTATTAATTTTAGGAACTAATGGCCCAGGTACAGGCTGGATATCAGGGAAATTTAATTTCAATTCTTCTGATAAACCTAAATTCATAGAATCTCTAATACAAAGTAATTTATTAAACCCTTGTTTATTTAAATGTTCTTTATCCTTAATTAATTGAACAGCACTTTTAAAAAGAGTATAATCTGCTCATTTTTGACCTAATAATGGATAATTATCAAAATGAGCAATGATTGTTTTTAAATCTTTTAAAGATTTAACTGTATATTGTGAAGAAGTTTCTCCGTGTTTGGTGATTTTACCAAACCCAAAAAATTTTTGAATTTGAGATAGTAAATCTAAATCTTTACTATGTAAAGCAATTTTAAAAATAGCTTGGATTTGATAACCCATTCTATACGTATCACTTTTAAAAAAACCTAACATAAAAGATCCTTCTGCATCAACTAACCCTGTAATAAATCAGGGATCTAAATTAGTTTTAGCTTCCAACTTGTTTATGTAGGTTGTGTGCAATGATCTTTTAAAGTTACTATTTGCAATTATATTATTATAACGAGATGAATGAATTTTTCTCTCAAAAACAGGTTTACCTGCGACTAGAGTACACCTTACGAAATCTAAAATTCTAGAATTCGAAGAACCATCTACTCGTTGCTCTTTTACACCCTTTAAGTTTATAGTCTGTATACACTTGACTTTAAACCAAGAATGATTTAGATCCGCGATTACCCATTTCATGAACAAATTGTTCTTCATCTTTAGTGATATTACCATACCCTGAGTCATTAATCAGGCCATATAAAAAGTTTCCTTTATGTACTTGGTTACTAAAGCTTTAAGGCTTGCCCGGAATTTGGCTCTTTTACACTTTCGGGAAAATGTATATAAAAATATGTAGAAACTAGCTCTTACTTTATTACTTGATCCAAATAAACCAATTAATATAAATAAAGGTGGTAATATACTTTCAAAAAATATATAAAATAATAGTACATCTAACACTAAAAACACTGCTAATAATAGAGTTTCTAAGAGCAATATGATTATTAAGTATGATTTTATATTGTTTACTATTGAGTTTCAATTAGATACTAACGCTATAGGCATTATTATTGTAGTTAATAAAACAAAGTATATTGAAAGACCATCCACTCCTAAATATATATCATAAAAACTTAAATCCAAATTTTCTTGTATAAATTGAAATTGATTATTGCTAAAGTCGAACAACATATATATTATTAATGATACAATTAGATTTAGTATAGTAGTTATAAAAGCGATTTTCTTATAATAACTTACATCAAAAAAAGAATATTCTTTATTATCTGCATTTAAACCATTTCCCTTTGAAAAATCTATAAACCTTTTATCTTGACGGGCGTTCTCTCCCTTATCCATAGATTTTACCATCGGTACTGTTGCAGGATAAAAACTATGTATTGTAGAGATTAAAAATATACCTATTATAGGTATAATTAGCAAAACATATAATAAAGACACCTAGACGTGGTCGCTACCCTTACTTTTACACTAATTCGCCACAGTAAAACATCACACCAGAGATAAATTGCTGAAGATATTGAAATACATCTGATATCTGGTAGTCTTCATCTTTAACAGTAAAAACCCAAATAACCGTACTTTATACTTCGTACATCGTAGACTACAGAGGGATACCTCCTATTTTACTAATTTCGCTAAGAGGTTTTATGCTTTATTAATAGTACATTGTGCTGCTGGGCTGTGCTTACTACGTCAGCAGCAGAAGTATGCATATATTTAACCAATGTATTCTAGAGATTATTTTATTTAAAAAGTAAACAACACATAGGTACCTACTAGTATTAATAGCAGTATACTATTATAATTAACAGTTTGAGATAGTAATAATAGGTAGTCCATAACTTCTGCTACTTATTTCGTAGCAAGCTAAAGCTAAGCAAAGCAGCAGTACACTACACTGCTATAATAGTACTATAACATAAAATTATAATTATATAACTATGCCAACCTTAAAGGTTACAAAAAGCACTTATAATTAATTATTATTATTATTATTCTTATAATTAGATATAACTATATAATAATAAAAAAAGAAGAGGGTTTTATTAATTATAGTAAAGATATATTAACAGGGAATATATTATAACTGTATAATATACAAGGTATTAAAACTATTAAAGCGAACAGTATAGGTAATAAAACTGTTCAACAGAAAGCCATCAATTGATCAAAACGTATTCTAGGGAAAGAAGCTCTTACTCATATAAAAATGAATATCAAGATCGAACTTTTTAACCCTAGACTTAATCCATAAAATAATCCATCTACAATAGAATTTTTTAAAAAATACTCTGTATAAATATAATAATATTTTCAGTATAAATTGAAATCTTCTACAAAGATTGGGTTATAAATAATAATAAAATGAATACAATCAAATATATTTATATTAAATATCTCTAAATTATTAATCAATAAATAACCACCTAAAAACAAAATACTTGTAAGTATACACATTAAAACTATACTTCCGTATTCAGCTAAGAAAAAGAATACAAAAACTACTGCAGCATGTTCTGTCATAAAACCACTAACAAGTTCTGACTCCATTTTTATTAAAAATATATACTTTATTTCTTATTTACTTTAAAACGATATATTTTATTGTAAACAAGACCTGAATTTAAATATTTACCTACTGTTACCCTAGATATATTTAAGTGTTGAGCTAATTTTGCATTATTTTTAAACTTAGATATTAAATTATCATTTAAATTATAAATACCCATACCATAAGGGTGTTTACTCATTTTACTACTTATAACCTCTTTAGTCGCTTCACTATGTTTTTTACCAAACATTGGATTTAGTTCTCCAGGTTTACTTATTAATTTACTAGCTTGCGCACGCATCAATAGTATGTGATTTACCGTACATAGGGTGATTAGATTTATCTTCAAACCTTTTTAACATCTTTAACTTTGCTTCGTCTGTATGTTTATAACCAAGAAGACTTGTAGCCGTTTTCATGAAATTATACAAATTATCAAAGGGATATTTCTCAATGTAACTTGTTTCTAAGTCAGTTAAAGCCTTATGACTAACTATTTTATTATCATATGTAAAATATTCAAATACACAAAAATTAAAGTTATTTAGTCCATATTTTAACATAGCATTTTGTAATGCTGTATTAGACTTTTTATTAGAAAGATGTTCAATAAGTCTTATATATAAATCTTTAGCGCTACCTACGTATCGTTTACTTTTGACAGTATTAAGAAAACAATAAATACCCCCTTTATTCTTTAATAATTCACGGTAAGATAGAACAATATCATTATTATCTAATCAATGGATTACATCCATTGGTGAAGGTAGTGATGATGGTAAACATGACGTGTGCTACGAAGTAAGCAGTAATTTCCATCCCCTTTTTAAAAAAAAAAAAAAAAAAAGGGGATTGGTCAAATGTGCATATTTTACTCTAGATACTTTATATATAAAAGGTCTTAACTTTGGGTATGTATATATTATACCTGTGCTCACGCACAGGATTGGACTATATCTTATTAAACACAATATGTTTAATGACCGCGTTTAGTCTCTGAGGATCCTACTTGTATAAATAATACTTTGGTTTCCTGCTGATTGTCCAATGCTTCGCATTGGAGTTTCCAGCATACAGCGGTCTTTAACGAGACCAAGTCCAATTATGAATTAGTGTTTAGCCTCGGCCAAATCAAAAGGAGCTCTATTAGTTTCAGCTACAGATCCTATAAAAAATATAATAAATATAGGTAATAAAGGTAGTACATATCAAATAGCTCTTTGAGACTCTGTGTTTACAGTAAGATTCAAGTTACCAGTTAACATAATAACTAAAAGTATAGCTGAACTTAATACCAGTTCATAACTAATCAATTGAGCTGTACTTCTTAAGGAACCTAAAAAAGCATATTTACTATTAGCACTTCCAGGGTTGTTATCTTAATATGTTTAATATTAAATCCATATTTCACAATATGGCTCAGACTACGTTATAATCTATAATATCTACTTTTTATCTTAATTAAAAGTACCTCTAAATATTTATTTATGGTAGGATAAAAATCTTAAACCATATAATACCAGGCAAATAATTTTGAAGATATTTGTAGTATAGATCCCGAATACTCATGGCAGCAAATTTATATCTGCTAGTCGTTGAACGTTCCAAGATTTACATCTTGGCTTCGCTTCAAATAAACTTAATATAAGTTTTTCTTGAAATTCATACGGTTTATCGTTAATTACTTACGTAATTAAGGGGCTTATTTTTATAAAATGTTCAGTAAAGGACCGGCCTCTAATCTTTGGGAATAAGACAAAAAAAATCTTTTACTACGAAGTACGAAGTACGAAGTACTACGAAGTAGTACTACTACGCAGTGCGTGCGTACGAAGCACTCGTGATCCCAAATACGCAGAGACATAAGGTGCGTTACTAAAATTCAATATAATTAAAGTCTTTATATTACATACTAATTTGTTTATATTTGTATTCTATAAGATAAATTCCAGCTTTGGTTCCTCATTCTTTAAGGAACTTAGCTTTCAATATCTTATCAGTATAATTAAAACAAGAGTCTTTTATTAAGTTTCGATCGAAGGGTATCACAGGCGCAACTCTATCTTTAAAAATTTCTTGGATATACTCTTCGCTATTCATATTACTATTGTTGTTATTATTATGATGTTGGTTAGTGTGAATAAAACATCTAGATAGATTCGGATATTTTGATATTTTGATATGAAAGTTTAAAACAAATTTTGACTTGGATTTGTGAGATAAATAATCTTGAGTATTATTAGTATGTAAATTAAAGACTGGAAGAAAAAACCCCGCTAATAGTATACCATACGTAGCTAAAGAAGATACAGCCAACATATATATTCCTAGACTGAAATCATTAACTGTTAACCCAGGCCCATATGGAATTACTGCATAACCTAAAAGGGCAAAAATTAATGTAATTACAGGACCTAAAAAGAATAATACTATGTTAGCTTGCGTAGGTGCTACATATTCTTTTAATAAAAGTTTTAACGCATCCGCAACATGTCTTATTAATTTGATAGAAATTTATTTAAATACCTATCATTCCATCTCTTACGAGATGGTTTAGACTATATCATCATTTACCTTTTTTCTTGTAATTAGACTAGGTAAATGTAAACGTGTAGTCGTTGAGGACCATTACAATATAATATTTTTCTTTAAAGGTCTAATCTTTAAAATTATATTATAACGTTTCCTGCTGATTGTCCTTATCGTTTTGTTTTTAATAAGATGCTTTTACGTATAAGGGTTTTCCAGCATATAGTTAAATTTGCATAAAACAGGGATTTTATTTCCTCTTGCCTACTACACCTAAGGTGGTAGTGGCAGTTAAACACTAGAAAAAATAAGTATTTAGAAATAAATCGCTATATTATGGCACTTGCTTAAATTTAAATCGAATAAAAAGATGATTTTTTTTATTTATCAATCCCTAGCTGGTTACACAGAGATGAAGGCGTCGTACGAAATACTGTAGGCGGAAAGTTTACCCACCATCCCAAACCCCTGACCGCCTAAGATCGACTCGGCCACTCTCCATCTCTAAATTTTCATTATAACCGTCACATAATATCATAATATATCATCATATTATTTCTTTTTTTTCACTTCACTTACCTCATCCCTCAGCCCAGCTTCGCTCGGATTAGGAAAAGTAAAAAAGTATAATTCGTTATAAGGAATATAGGTATTAAGTTTTTTAGTAAGAGTTTTATGGCTAATTTTTAAGGCTTTAGTAGCTTCTAATCTAGACTTGAAAGGTTGATTATTGTCTAATAAAGTAAATTCACCATTACTTTTCTTATATACCCATATTTCTGTGGTGGTGTTACTAATCACTGTGATATCTTTGTTTTTAAGCTGATCACGCATTTCATTATCTATTTCGTGAGAAAATAAATAAATAAGTCTACCGCCTTGTTTAGTAGGAAGTTCTGTGTCTAAATGTTTAGCAATAGTAGTATATTTCATATCAAAAAAGTTTCCTGCCTCTTTTAGGGTATTGAAAAATGAGTTGTTAATTAACTCTAAAGTATTGGCACAATATGCTCATACCTTGACTTTTCCAGGTGTACTGTCAGATAGATATAATGCAAGTAAACTTTCTAACCCTTCACGATTCAAAGGATTACTAAATAAATAATACCCGTTATACCCTCTACCTTTTCAACTATCCATAAAATATCTCACTACATTATGTGATGTATTTAAAAATTTAGCTGCTAAACCTCTAGAATCAAAAGGTTCGTTATTAACTAACTCTACTTCATTATTAAAAATAGTGTAAACCCAAACTTTTTTGGATTTGTTTGAACTAATGTTAAAATTATCTAAGGATTCAGAAACTAGTTGAAAGGATGACTCAAAGTCTACTAAAGGCTCAGAATAGAATAATAAACCTTCAGAAGGAACATTAGAATCTAAATATAGAGCCAAAGTTGAACGAGCTATTTTTGTCATTTCACTTGCTTTATTTAAACTAGAATATTTATCAAAAACAGGGTCTATATGTGAAGGGGATAACTTATATATATAAATACCAACACCCTTATAAATACTTTTTTTGTCTTTAGAAAATATACTATTGCTTAACTTAATTTCTTTTAATTTACTAGTTAAAGTTTCGTATATAGCTGTATCACTTAATTTAGAACTAAAAGTAGTATTCAACAAAGGAAGATATTTTTGAAGATAGTAATTCTCTCTAAGACCTAAATCTTGTTTTTCACAAAACTCAACAATACTTACCGTAAAGTTATCTCACCCTACTAAATTACCAAAAACATGGAACTTATCGGATAATTTATGATTAATATGAGATCTAAATCTATATACAAACTGAGTAGTTCTACCTATATAAAAAACATTAGGATCGTGCTTATACTGAAATAAATAGATACCCCCTCCTTTATCTTTTAACTGGCTAAAGAATTGCGCTCTTAAGGATACATCTAAAATATTTGAAACCGAAAGTACAACTTTATCAGTAAAAGGTTTAGCAGGAGCCAATCTATCAGTATAAAGATCTTTAACAGCATCTACATTTAAATCAAGCCTTTCGGCAACTGTAGAATAGAAACGTACACATTGTTTTAATACAAAAACATTACTAGCGACACGCTTACTACTAAAACCGATTGGTAGATTAGCAACAACCATCCGAATTTGAAAAAGATGAAAAATATGAACAAAACTGGAATTATAATAAAACTGCAATAAAAAAGAAACTACTCTAATTAAACCGCAAAAAAATCTTTTTATTCTATTAATGTTGTTAAATACAAATGCTTGAAGAAGTCCAAGGTACGCTTCTCCCCTTTTAACCATTTATTTTAAAATAATACAGGTAAAGTTAGGGGCCTTCTCCCTAAATAATCTGAAGATTATCCATTTAACGGAGTTATCTTATATAATAGTGTAATTTACACTTACCTCTCTGCTTCATGCCAGGGTAAATAAAATATAAAAATAATACTCCTGTATTCTTTCGAATAGGGCCTGACTATATCTTAAATAAATAATTATTAAAATTATTTACCAACCACCGTTTAGTCGATGAACTGCACACCCTTACCCTTAATACTGGGCAGTTAGTGCTTGGCTGCGGATAGCCTATTTCCTTTCGTGCATCAATTTTGATTTTACCATACCACGAGTCATTAATCGTGCCACAAATCATGTTACCATATTTGTTTGGTTAAAATTGCTTTAAGGTGTTCCCGCAATTTGACGGTTTATGTTAGACGTTACTCTAACCGAGGCCAAATAAAGATTCTTACTCTTTACTCTTTGATATTATTTACTATTTTTTTTAACGTACTATAAAAGTAATATCCTTTATAGTTTTTATCAGAATTTAAATATTTACTTATAGTTTTATTACTTATATTTAAATCTTTAGAAGCTGAATATTTAGAATTATAAGTCGGTTTATTGCTATTTATCAATATAAGTTCACCACCTACAATTTTATAAACTCAAATAGGTGTAGTTTCGTTAGTTACTTTATTAACACTTTTTAATGATTCATCCCCCCCTATGGGGGGTGATGTTAATTCTTTACTAAATACTAAGATTCATCTACTCTTTTTATTAGTAGCTAATTTTGTATCTAAATGCTTTAATAAAGATCTATAATCTACATTAAAGTAATCTGCAGCTTTTTGCATACTACTAAATGAATCTATTAATTCTAATGTTAAAGTATCATAAACTCATACGTTTAGGTTATTAAATTTTCTTAATGAATGTGTATCCATTAATTTTTTTTAAATCTAAATTATTCAACGCGTAGCGCGTAGCGCGTAGCGCGTAGCGCAGCACTGAATAAATAATTACCTTTTAACCCTCCTGTAGTTCATTTATCTAAATGATTATACTAGTATGGTGAATATCTAAAGCTTTAGCTACTGTACCCACAGGGCCACCCGTAGTTTTAGTAACAGCACCATTAGCTTCTATGAAGTAAACTCATACTTTTTTAGCTATATTACGATCTAACTCTAATCCTTGAGTTATGTCACTTATTAATTTTTCTGACATTTCAATATCTTCTACTAAATTAGTTAAAAATAAATTCCCTCTATAAGGTACATGAGTATTCAAATAAATACTTATTGTTTCTCTACTTACACCTAAATATTGAGATAATTTATTAATACTAGTAAATTTATGAATAATATTAGGACTAAGTTTACCGTTAATATAACTATAAAGATAAATAGACACACCTTCAAATTTATTGTCTAAATTTAATTCAGACTGTCTAAGTTTTAATATTTCTGCTGCTGCCTGCCTGTACGTAGTACGTAGTACGTAGTACGTAGTACGTAGTACGTAGTACGTAGTACGTAGTACGTAGTACTACTACGCAGTCCGTGCGTACGAAGTATGGATGGATGCTCAGCCCACAATGAATCATAAGTTTGAGTTTCACTCATGTTACTTATAAATATTGTATTTAATAAAGGTAAATATTTTTGTAAATAATAATTTTCTTTTTCTTGATGCATATCTAATCCACATATCTCAATAATTGAAAAATTAAATTTATCTCATCCCATTGCATTAGCAAATACATGGAATCTATCCTTTAAATTAATATTAAGAGGAGCTTTAAATCTTTTATGAAAATCTTTAGCTCTTCCTATATAATAAATATTTGGATCAGTTTTGTAAAAAAACATATAAATTCCTCCTTTACTTTTAGATCTTTAAAAAATGTATTCATAGCATCTGAAGAGTTTAAATCTTCACATACACTTATAATATTATCTTTAAAAGGTATTACAGGAGCTTTTCTATTTAAATACAAATCACTAATAAATTTTTCTTTATTAGGCTGCTTACGAAGTTATGCATGAGAAGAATATGATCATCCCTTTTAAAAAAAAAAAAAAAAGGGAGGAATGTTTTGATAATAACCTACAACATTAGGTAGGCCATATATTAATATCTCTTGTTATTATACTATCTCTTGTTATTATACTATCTCTTTGCCCACCACCTTCCCTCTCGCGAAATATGCTGCTTACGAAGTTATGCAGCACCTCCATTAAAAACAAATTAAAGTTTTTTGAAAAAACCCTAAAAAACATAAATCCTATACTTCATAAAAAAAATCGAGATCAGTAATTAATCTAATTTTTTACCCTTTGGCCTAGGCCCTCCTTCCGCGAAGCTATGGGGGACCTAGTCCTGGGCCGGAAGGCTAAAAAAAATAAGAATTTTTATATGATTCACCCGTATCTAAATACTTATCTATAATTTTAGTGCTTACTTCGTAGCACTAACCTTTAAGAATTTAGAGGCTGTTCATTTAGATTTAAAAGGTTGGTTTTCTAATAAAATAAATTTATCGTTCAATTTATTATAAACTCATACGCCTTCTTTAGTTTCCATGGCACACTGCTTTAGCAGTGATTCTTTAGACTCTGCTCCACTAAAAAAATACATTCCTTTAAATACAGAAAAAGAATCTAAATATTTATTTATAGTCATATCACTAATTTTTAGTTCTTTAGCTACTTCAGTTATAGTATTAAACGGTTTATTATTCAACAACTCTAAAGTTAATTCACTATCAATCCAAATTTCACGATAAACTCAAATAGTTTTTCTATAATTACTATTTACTAATTCTTTAAACTCTGAATTTAATAATTTGGTATCTTCTACTTTTACACTATAAAAATAATAATCATCCCTTTAAAAAAAAAAAAAAGGGATGAATTTTTGTTGCAGCTTACGAAGTTATGCAGCTTACGAAGTTATGCAGCACTAAATCTTTTTTTATAGTATGATTAGATATATTTAAAACTTTATTTATTTGATTAATCGAACTAAACGGCTTATCATATAATAAAACTAAATTATTCTCGGATTTTTTATATACTCAAATAGTGTCAGATTTTTGAGTACGCATAATTAAATCTGAAAGCTTACTAAAAAATTCCTTTTTTGTTGTTAGTGCTACGAAGTAAGCACTAAAATATCCTCACAAGTAATTAAAACGGGGTGAGTAAAAGGTATAACAGGAGCAATTCTACTGTCTAATAGACTATCTAAAATATTTTTATTATTTGAGAAATAATAATTTGAAGTATGAAATTTACGAATAAGTAAAGGATTAGTATAATTTATAAGAGAATAATTAATATATGATCTAGTATGTTGTATGGTGCTTCGCACAGCGCGTTGTTTTGACCTATTTGGTTTGGACCTAATCTTCTTTGCATACTTGCCATAGTTTTTCTTTCTGCAATTGTTACATAAGCAATACCAACTAAGGCTGGAACTAATACCAAAACAACTTCAATTAATGAAATGATCGTAAGAGAATAATACATAGAAAATTTTAAATAAAAAATAAAAGGGAAAAGTGGAGTGTAGAGTAAAAAGAGATTAGCTTAATAATTCTTGTGCTAGCAGGCCCTGCCTACTCTCACAGCCTTATTTAGCCCACTCAACTTCTTAAGAATATATACCCATCCTTAAAATTAGTAAAAGTTTTGAGCTTAAACCACCAGGTATATAAAAGTTTTGAGATTAACCTGGTCTGGTTTAACTCAAAACTTTTACTAATTTTTAAGGATGGGTATATATCTTAAGAAGTTGAGTGGGCTAAATAAGGCTGTGAGAGTAGGCAGGGCCTGCTAGCACAAGAATTATTAAGCTAATCTCTTTTTACTCTACACTCCACTTTTCCCTTTTATTTTTTATTTAAAATTTTCTATGTATTATTCTCTTACGATCATTTCATTAATTGAAGTTGTTTTGGTATTAGTTCCAGCCTTAGTTGGTATTGCTTATGTAACAATTGCAGAAAGAAAAACTATGGCAAGTATGCAAAGAAGATTAGGTCCAAACCAAATAGGTCAAAACAACGCGCTGTGCGAAGCACCATACAACATACTAGATCATATATTAATTATTCTCTTATAAATTATACTAATCCTTTACTTATTCGTAAATTTCATACTTCAAATTATTTCTCAAATAATAAAAATATTTTAGATAGTCTATTAGACAGTAGAATTGCTCCTGTTATACCTTTTACTCACCCCGTTTTAATTACTTGTGAGGATATTTTAGTGCTTACTTCGTAGCACTACAACAAAAAAGGAATTTTTTTAGTAAGCTTTCAGATTTAATTATGCGTACTCAAAAATCTGACACTATTTGAGTATATAAAAAATCCGAGAATAATTTAGTTTTATATATGATAAGCCGTTTAGTTCGATTAATCAAATAAATAAAGTTTTAAATATATCTAATCATACTATAAAAAAAGATTTAGTGCTGCATAACTTCGTAAGCTGCATAACTTCGTAAGCTGCAACAAATAATTCATCCCTTTTTTTTTTTTTTAAAGGGATGATTATTATTTTTTAGTGTAAAAGTAGAAGATACCAAATTATTAAATTCAGAGTTTAAAGAATTAGTAAATAGTAATTATAGAAAAACTATTTGAGTTTATCGTGAAATTTGGATTGATAGTGAATTAACTTTAGAGTTGTTGAATAATAAACCGTTTAATACTATAACTGAAGTAGCTAAAGAACTAAAAATTAGTGATATGACTATAAATAAATATTTAGATTCTTTTTCTGTATTTAAAGGAATGTATTTTTTTAGTGGAGCAGAGTCTAAAGAATCACTGCTAAAGCAGTGTGCCATGGAAACTAAAGAAGGCGTATGAGTTTATAATAAATTGAACGATAAATTTATTTTATTAGAAAACCAACCTTTTAAATCTAAATGAACAGCCTCTAAATTCTTAAAGGTTAGTGCTACGAAGTAAGCACTAAAATTATAGATAAGTATTTAGATACGGGTGAATCATATAAAAATTCTTATTTTTTTTAGCCTTCCGGCCCAGGACTAGGTCCCCCATAGCTTCGCGGAAGGAGGGCCTAGGCCAAAGGGTAAAAAATTAGATTAATTACTGATCTCGATTTTTTTTATGAAGTATAGGATTTATGTTTTTTAGGGTTTTTTCAAAAAACTTTAATTTGTTTTTAATGGAGGTGCTGCATAACTTCGTAAGCAGCATATTTCGCGAGAGGGAAGGTGGTGGGCAAAGAGATAGTATAATAACAAGAGATAGTATAATAACAAGAGATATTAATATATGGCCTACCTAATGTTGTAGGTTATTATCAAAACATTCCTCCCTTTTTTTTTTTTTTTTTAAAAGGGATGATCATATTCTTCTCATGCATAACTTCGTAAGCAGCCTAATAAAGAAAAATTTATTAGTGATTTGTATTTAAATAGAAAAGCTCCTGTAATACCTTTTAAAGATAATATTATAAGTGTATGTGAAGATTTAAACTCTTCAGATGCTATGAATACATTTTTTAAAGATCTAAAAGTAAAGGAGGAATTTATATGTTTTTTTACAAAACTGATCCAAATATTTATTATATAGGAAGAGCTAAAGATTTTCATAAAAGATTTAAAGCTCCTCTTAATATTAATTTAAAGGATAGATTCCATGTATTTGCTAATGCAATGGGATGAGATAAATTTAATTTTTCAATTATTGAGATATGTGGATTAGATATGCATCAAGAAAAAGAAAATTATTATTTACAAAAATATTTACCTTTATTAAATACAATATTTATAAGTAACATGAGTGAAACTCAAACTTATGATTCATTGTGGGCTGAGCATCCATCCATACTTCGTACGCACGGACTGCGTAGTAGTACTACGTACTACGTACTACGTACTACGTACTACGTACTACGTACTACGTACTACGTACTACGTACAGGCAGGCAGCAGCAGAAATATTAAAACTTAGACAGTCTGAATTAAATTTAGACAATAAATTTGAAGGTGTGTCTATTTATCTTTATAGTTATATTAACGGTAAACTTAGTCCTAATATTATTCATAAATTTACTAGTATTAATAAATTATCTCAATATTTAGGTGTAAGTAGAGAAACAATAAGTATTTATTTGAATACTCATGTACCTTATAGAGGGAATTTATTTTTAACTAATTTAGTAGAAGATATTGAAATGTCAGAAAAATTAATAAGTGACATAACTCAAGGATTAGAGTTAGATCGTAATATAGCTAAAAAAGTATGAGTTTACTTCATAGAAGCTAATGGTGCTGTTACTAAAACTACGGGTGGCCCTGTGGGTACAGTAGCTAAAGCTTTAGATATTCACCATACTAGTATAATCATTTAGATAAATGAACTACAGGAGGGTTAAAAGGTAATTATTTATTCAGTGCTGCGCTACGCGCTACGCGCTACGCGCTACGCGTTGAATAATTTAGATTTAAAAAAAATTAATGGATACACATTCATTAAGAAAATTTAATAACCTAAACGTATGAGTTTATGATACTTTAACATTAGAATTAATAGATTCATTTAGTAGTATGCAAAAAGCTGCAGATTACTTTAATGTAGATTATAGATCTTTATTAAAGCATTTAGATACAAAATTAGCTACTAATAAAAAGAGTAGATGAATCTTAGTATTTAGTAAAGAATTAACATCACCCCCCATAGGGGGGGATGAATCATTAAAAAGTGTTAATAAAGTAACTAACGAAACTACACCTATTTGAGTTTATAAAATTGTAGGTGGTGAACTTATATTGATAAATAGCAATAAACCGACTTATAATTCTAAATATTCAGCTTCTAAAGATTTAAATATAAGTAATAAAACTATAAGTAAATATTTAAATTCTGATAAAAACTATAAAGGATATTACTTTTATAGTACGTTAAAAAAAATAGTAAATAATATCAAAGAGTAAAGAGTAAGAATCTTTATTTGGCCTCGGTTAGAGTAACGTCTAACATAAACCGTCAAATTGCGGGAACACCTTAAAGCAATTTTAACCAAACAAATATGGTAACATGATTTGTGGCACGATTAATGACTCGTGGTATGGTAAAATCAAAATTGATGCACGAAAGGAAATAGGCTATCCGCAGCCAAGCACTAACTGCCCAGTATTAAGGGTAAGGGTGTGCAGTTCATCGACTAAACGGTGGTTGGTAAATAATTTTAATAATTATTTATTTAAGATATAGTCAGGCCCTATTCGAAAGAATACAGGAGTATTATTTTTATATTTTATTTACCCTGGCATGAAGCAGAGAGGTAAGTGTAAATTACACTATTATATAAGATAACTCCGTTAAATGGATAATCTTCAGATTATTTAGGGAGAAGGCCCCTAACTTTACCTGTATTATTTTAAAATAAATGGTTAAAAGGGGAGAAGCGTACCTTGGACTTCTTCAAGCATTTGTATTTAACAACATTAATAGAATAAAAAGATTTTTTTGCGGTTTAATTAGAGTAGTTTCTTTTTTATTGCAGTTTTATTATAATTCCAGTTTTGTTCATATTTTTCATCTTTTTCAAATTCGGATGGTTGTTGCTAATCTACCAATCGGTTTTAGTAGTAAGCGTGTCGCTAGTAATGTTTTTGTATTAAAACAATGTGTACGTTTCTATTCTACAGTTGCCGAAAGGCTTGATTTAAATGTAGATGCTGTTAAAGATCTTTATACTGATAGATTGGCTCCTGCTAAACCTTTTACTGATAAAGTTGTACTTTCGGTTTCAAATATTTTAGATGTATCCTTAAGAGCGCAATTCTTTAGCCAGTTAAAAGATAAAGGAGGGGGTATCTATTTATTTCAGTATAAGCACGATCCTAATGTTTTTTATATAGGTAGAACTACTCAGTTTGTATATAGATTTAGATCTCATATTAATCATAAATTATCCGATAAGTTCCATGTTTTTGGTAATTTAGTAGGGTGAGATAACTTTACGGTAAGTATTGTTGAGTTTTGTGAAAAACAAGATTTAGGTCTTAGAGAGAATTACTATCTTCAAAAATATCTTCCTTTGTTGAATACTACTTTTAGTTCTAAATTAAGTGATACAGCTATATACGAAACTTTAACTAGTAAATTAAAAGAAATTAAGTTAAGCAATAGTATATTTTCTAAAGACAAAAAAAGTATTTATAAGGGTGTTGGTATTTATATATTAAGTTATCCCCTTCACATATAGACCCTGTTTTTGATAAATATTCTAGTTTAAATAAAGCAAGTGAAATGACAAAAATAGCTCGTTCAACTTTGGCTCTATATTTAGATTCTAATGTTCCTTCTGAAGGTTTATTATTCTATTCTGAGCCTTTAGTAGACTTTGAGTCATCCTTTCAACTAGTTTCTGAATCCTTAGATAATTTTAACATTAGTTCAAACAAATCCAAAAAAGTTTGGGTTTACACTATTTTTAATAATGAAGTAGAGTTAGTTAATAACGAACCTTTTGATTCTAGAGGTTTAGCAGCTAAATTTTTAAATACATCACATAATGTAGTGAGATATTTTATGGATAGTTGAAAAGGTAGAGGGTATAACGGGTATTATTTATTTAGTAATCCTTTGAATCGTGAAGGGTTAGAAAGTTTACTTGCATTATATCTATCTGACAGTACACCTGGAAAAGTCAAGGTATGAGCATATTGTGCCAATACTTTAGAGTTAATTAACAACTCATTTTTCAATACCCTAAAAGAGGCAGGAAACTTTTTTGATATGAAATATACTACTATTGCTAAACATTTAGACACAGAACTTCCTACTAAACAAGGCGGTAGACTTATTTATTTATTTTCTCACGAAATAGATAATGAAATGCGTGATCAGCTTAAAAACAAAGATATCACAGTGATTAGTAACACCACCACAGAAATATGGGTATATAAGAAAAGTAATGGTGAATTTACTTTATTAGACAATAATCAACCTTTCAAGTCTAGATTAGAAGCTACTAAAGCCTTAAAAATTAGCCATAAAACTCTTACTAAAAAACTTAATACCTATATTCCTTATAACGAATTATACTTTTTTACTTTTCCTAATCCGAGCGAAGCTGGGCTGAGGGATGAGGTAAGTGAAGTGAAAAAATAGAAATAATCATGATGATATATTATGATATTATGTGACGGTTATAATGAAAATTTAGAGATGGAGAGTGGCCGAGTCGATCTTAGGCGGTCAGGGGTTTGGGATGGTGGGTAAACTTTCCGCCTACAGTATTTCGTACGACGCCTTCATCTCTGTGTAACCAGCTAGGGATTGATAAATAAAAAAAATCATCTTTTTATTCGATTTAAATTTAAGCAAGTGCCATAATATAGCGATTTATTTCTAAATACTTATTTTTTCTAGTGTTTAACTGCCACTACCACCTTAGGTGTAGTAGGCAAGAGGAAATAAAATCCCTGTTTTATGCAAATTTAACTATATGCTGGAAAACCCTTATACGTAAAAGCATCTTATTAAAAACAAAACGATAAGGACAATCAGCAGGAAACGTTATAATATAATTTTAAAGATTAGACCTTTAAAGAAAAATATTATATTGTAATGGTCCTCAACGACTACACGTTTACATTTACCTAGTCTAATTACAAGAAAAAAGGTAAATGATGATATAGTCTAAACCATCTCGTAAGAGATGGAATGATAGGTATTTAAATAAATTTCTATCAAATTAATAAGACATGTTGCGGATGCGTTAAAACTTTTATTAAAAGAATATGTAGCACCTACGCAAGCTAACATAGTATTATTCTTTTTAGGTCCTGTAATTACATTAATTTTTGCCCTTTTAGGTTATGCAGTAATTCCATATGGGCCTGGGTTAACAGTTAATGATTTCAGTCTAGGAATATACTATATGTTGGCTGTATCTTCTTTAGCTACGTATGGTATACTATTAGCGGGGTTTTTTCTTCCAGTCTTTAATTTACATACTAATAATACTCAAGATTATTTATCTCACAAATCCAAGTCAAAATTTGTTTTAAACTTTCATATCAAAATATCAAAATATCCGAATCTATCTAGATGTTTTATTCACACTAACCAACATCATAATAATAACAACAATAGTAATATGAATAGCGAAGAGTATATCCAAGAAATTTTTAAAGATAGAGTTGCGCCTGTGATACCCTTCGATCGAAACTTAATAAAAGACTCTTGTTTTAATTATACTGATAAGATATTGAAAGCTAAGTTCCTTAAAGAATGAGGAACCAAAGCTGGAATTTATCTTATAGAATACAAATATAAACAAATTAGTATGTAATATAAAGACTTTAATTATATTGAATTTTAGTAACGCACCTTATGTCTCTGCGTATTTGGGATCACGAGTGCTTCGTACGCACGCACTGCGTAGTAGTACTACTTCGTAGTACTTCGTACTTCGTACTTCGTAGTAAAAGATTTTTTTTGTCTTATTCCCAAAGATTAGAGGCCGGTCCTTTACTGAACATTTTATAAAAATAAGCCCCTTAATTACGTAAGTAATTAACGATAAACCGTATGAATTTCAAGAAAAACTTATATTAAGTTTATTTGAAGCGAAGCCAAGATGTAAATCTTGGAACGTTCAACGACTAGCAGATATAAATTTGCTGCCATGAGTATTCGGGATCTATACTACAAATATCTTCAAAATTATTTGCCTGGTATTATATGGTTTAAGATTTTTATCCTACCATAAATAAATATTTAGAGGTACTTTTAATTAAGATAAAAAGTAGATATTATAGATTATAACGTAGTCTGAGCCATATTGTGAAATATGGATTTAATATTAAACATATTAAGATAACAACCCTGGAAGTGCTAATAGTAAATATGCTTTTTTAGGTTCCTTAAGAAGTACAGCTCAATTGATTAGTTATGAACTGGTATTAAGTTCAGCTATACTTTTAGTTATTATGTTAACTGGTAACTTGAATCTTACTGTAAACACAGAGTCTCAAAGAGCTATTTGATATGTACTACCTTTATTACCTATATTTATTATATTTTTTATAGGATCTGTAGCTGAAACTAATAGAGCTCCTTTTGATTTGGCCGAGGCTAAACACTAATTCATAATTGGACTTGGTCTCGTTAAAGACCGCTGTATGCTGGAAACTCCAATGCGAAGCATTGGACAATCAGCAGGAAACCAAAGTATTATTTATACAAGTAGGATCCTCAGAGACTAAACGCGGTCATTAAACATATTGTGTTTAATAAGATATAGTCCAATCCTGTGCGTGAGCACAGGTATAATATATACATACCCAAAGTTAAGACCTTTTATATATAAAGTATCTAGAGTAAAATATGCACATTTGACCAATCCCCTTTTTTTTTTTTTTTTTTTAAAAAGGGGATGGAAATTACTGCTTACTTCGTAGCACACGTCATGTTTACCATCATCACTACCTTCACCAATGGATGTAATCCATTGATTAGATAATAATGATATTGTTCTATCTTACCGTGAATTATTAAAGAATAAAGGGGGTATTTATTGTTTTCTTAATACTGTCAAAAGTAAACGATACGTAGGTAGCGCTAAAGATTTATATATAAGACTTATTGAACATCTTTCTAATAAAAAGTCTAATACAGCATTACAAAATGCTATGTTAAAATATGGACTAAATAACTTTAATTTTTGTGTATTTGAATATTTTACATATGATAATAAAATAGTTAGTCATAAGGCTTTAACTGACTTAGAAACAAGTTACATTGAGAAATATCCCTTTGATAATTTGTATAATTTCATGAAAACGGCTACAAGTCTTCTTGGTTATAAACATACAGACGAAGCAAAGTTAAAGATGTTAAAAAGGTTTGAAGATAAATCTAATCACCCTATGTACGGTAAATCACATACTATTGATGCGTGCGCAAGCTAGTAAATTAATAAGTAAACCTGGAGAACTAAATCCAATGTTTGGTAAAAAACATAGTGAAGCGACTAAAGAGGTTATAAGTAGTAAAATGAGTAAACACCCTTATGGTATGGGTATTTATAATTTAAATGATAATTTAATATCTAAGTTTAAAAATAATGCAAAATTAGCTCAACACTTAAATATATCTAGGGTAACAGTAGGTAAATATTTAAATTCAGGTCTTGTTTACAATAAAATATATCGTTTTAAAGTAAATAAGAAATAAAGTATATATTTTTAATAAAAATGGAGTCAGAACTTGTTAGTGGTTTTATGACAGAACATGCTGCAGTAGTTTTTGTATTCTTTTTCTTAGCTGAATACGGAAGTATAGTTTTAATGTGTATACTTACAAGTATTTTGTTTTTAGGTGGTTATTTATTGATTAATAATTTAGAGATATTTAATATAAATATATTTGATTGTATTCATTTTATTATTATTTATAACCCAATCTTTGTAGAAGATTTCAATTTATACTGAAAATATTATTATATTTATACAGAGTATTTTTTAAAAAATTCTATTGTAGATGGATTATTTTATGGATTAAGTCTAGGGTTAAAAAGTTCGATCTTGATATTCATTTTTATATGAGTAAGAGCTTCTTTCCCTAGAATACGTTTTGATCAATTGATGGCTTTCTGTTGAACAGTTTTATTACCTATACTGTTCGCTTTAATAGTTTTAATACCTTGTATATTATACAGTTATAATATATTCCCTGTTAATATATCTTTACTATAATTAATAAAACCCTCTTCTTTTTTTATTATTATATAGTTATATCTAATTATAAGAATAATAATAATAATAATTAATTATAAGTGCTTTTTGTAACCTTTAAGGTTGGCATAGTTATATAATTATAATTTTATGTTATAGTACTATTATAGCAGTGTAGTGTACTGCTGCTTTGCTTAGCTTTAGCTTGCTACGAAATAAGTAGCAGAAGTTATGGACTACCTATTATTACTATCTCAAACTGTTAATTATAATAGTATACTGCTATTAATACTAGTAGGTACCTATGTGTTGTTTACTTTTTAAATAAAATAATCTCTAGAATACATTGGTTAAATATATGCATACTTCTGCTGCTGACGTAGTAAGCACAGCCCAGCAGCACAATGTACTATTAATAAAGCATAAAACCTCTTAGCGAAATTAGTAAAATAGGAGGTATCCCTCTGTAGTCTACGATGTACGAAGTATAAAGTACGGTTATTTGGGTTTTTACTGTTAAAGATGAAGACTACCAGATATCAGATGTATTTCAATATCTTCAGCAATTTATCTCTGGTGTGATGTTTTACTGTGGCGAATTAGTGTAAAAGTAAGGGTAGCGACCACGTCTAGGTGTCTTTATTATATGTTTTGCTAATTATACCTATAATAGGTATATTTTTAATCTCTACAATACATAGTTTTTATCCTGCAACAGTACCGATGGTAAAATCTATGGATAAGGGAGAGAACGCCCGTCAAGATAAAAGGTTTATAGATTTTTCAAAGGGAAATGGTTTAAATGCAGATAATAAAGAATATTCTTTTTTTGATGTAAGTTATTATAAGAAAATCGCTTTTATAACTACTATACTAAATCTAATTGTATCATTAATAATATATATGTTGTTCGACTTTAGCAATAATCAATTTCAATTTATACAAGAAAATTTGGATTTAAGTTTTTATGATATATATTTAGGAGTGGATGGTCTTTCAATATACTTTGTTTTATTAACTACAATAATAATGCCTATAGCGTTAGTATCTAATTGAAACTCAATAGTAAACAATATAAAATCATACTTAATAATCATATTGCTCTTAGAAACTCTATTATTAGCAGTGTTTTTAGTGTTAGATGTACTATTATTTTATATATTTTTTGAAAGTATATTACCACCTTTATTTATATTAATTGGTTTATTTGGATCAAGTAATAAAGTAAGAGCTAGTTTCTACATATTTTTATATACATTTTCCCGAAAGTGTAAAAGAGCCAAATTCCGGGCAAGCCTTAAAGCTTTAGTAACCAAGTACATAAAGGAAACTTTTTATATGGCCTGATTAATGACTCAGGGTATGGTAATATCACTAAAGATGAAGAACAATTTGTTCATGAAATGGGTAATCGCGGATCTAAATCATTCTTGGTTTAAAGTCAAGTGTATACAGACTATAAACTTAAAGGGTGTAAAAGAGCAACGAGTAGATGGTTCTTCGAATTCTAGAATTTTAGATTTCGTAAGGTGTACTCTAGTCGCAGGTAAACCTGTTTTTGAGAGAAAAATTCATTCTCGTTATAATAATATAATTGCAAATAGTAACTTTAAAAGATCATTGCACACAACCTACATAAACAAGTTGGAAGCTAAAACTAATTTAGATCCCTGATTTATTACAGGGTTAGTTGATGCAGAAGGATCTTTTATGTTAGGTTTTTTTAAAAGTGATACGTATAGAATGGGTTATCAAATCCAAGCTATTTTTAAAATTGCTTTACATAGTAAAGATTTAGATTTACTATCTCAAATTCAAAAATTTTTTGGGTTTGGTAAAATCACCAAACACGGAGAAACTTCTTCACAATATACAGTTAAATCTTTAAAAGATTTAAAAACAATCATTGCTCATTTTGATAATTATCCATTATTAGGTCAAAAATGAGCAGATTATACTCTTTTTAAAAGTGCTGTTCAATTAATTAAGGATAAAGAACATTTAAATAAACAAGGGTTTAATAAATTACTTTGTATTAGAGATTCTATGAATTTAGGTTTATCAGAAGAATTGAAATTAAATTTCCCTGATATCCAGCCTGTACCTGGGCCATTAGTTCCTAAAATTAATAATATAAATCCTAATTGAATCGCAGGTTTAACTAGTGGTGACGGATGTTTTCATATTTCTATACGTAACTCTCCTACAACTAAATGGGGTAAATCCGTAGTGTTAAAATTTCATATTGTTCAACATAGCAAAGATATTGAACTAATGGAAATGTTAATATCCACTCTTAGGTGTGGTAGAATTGAATTAAGGTTAAACCAATCCGCTGTATATTTTGTTGTAACAAACTTTAAAGATGTTTTTGAAAAAATTATACCACTATTTAATAAATATCCGATTAAAGGTGTTAAAGCTTTAGACTTTGCGGATTTTAAAAAAGTATTGGGTTTAATGCACAATAAAGAACATTTAACAGAACAAGGTTTGTCTAAAATTCAATCTATCAAGTTAAGTATGAATTCCTACAGAAAAAATTAATATATTATAATTGCTGGTTAGCCAGTATGAATTGAAGTAACTCAAAATTAAAGAAAACGCAGTTATGCGAACGTATTCGGATCTTTATTTTTATTATTATCTATATTAACGATGTCTTCAATAATGGGTACAACTTATTTCGACGTTTTATTCAAAAGTAGTTTTGAATATACTACTCAAATATTTTTATTTTGCGGTATATTTATTGCTTTTGCAGTAAAAACTCCGGTCTGAGGACTACAAAGTTGATTATTAAGGGCCCATGTTGAGTCTCCTCTAGGTGGAAGTATAATATTAGCTGCGGTTGTTCTTAAGCTAAGTTTATACGGAATATTCAGATTAATGCTTCCATTATTACCTAGTATTTCAATTAACTATACTTTCCTAATTTATACTATAGGAGCTATCAGTATTGTTTATGCTAGCATTAGCACTCTTAGAACTACAGATGTAAAAGAGTTAGTTGCATATTCTTCAGTAGCTCATGCAGCAGTATACTTAATGAGTGCCTTCAGTAATACAATACAAGGAATTGAAGGTAGTATTTTATTAGGATTAGGTCACGGGTTTGTTAGTTCAGGGTTATTTATATGTGTAGGTGGTATTCTGTACGACCGTTCAGGAACTAGAATTATATCTTTCTACAAGGGAATGACTCAAATGATGCCTCTTTTATCTATACTATTCTTTATTCTTTGTTTAGGAAATTGTGCGACTCCATTGACTTTAAATTTCGTAGGAGAGTTTATGTCCCTATACGGTATATTCGAAAGATTACCAGTGTTAGGTGCGATCGCTTGTTCTTCTATAATATTTTCTGCAGCTTACACTATTTACATGTTTAACAGAATCATGTTTGGTGGTTCATTTAGTAAATTCTTTGAAGAAAGTATAGCTGATGTAACTAAAAGAGAATTTTTCATATTATTAACTTTAGTTGCTTTTACTATAATATTTGGTATATATCCTTCTTTTATTCTAGATGGTTTACATTACTATGTATCAAGTTTATTGTACAATATTTAAACAAAATATAAATTATATATTAAATAAATATGCCACTATGCTATAGATCCCTTGTATTATACTCTTTACATTTCTTAACGGTACTACATAGTACATAATACTGAAATTATATATCTAGTCCCTAAAATCAAGTTTACTTATTAAATCCTGACAAAAGGTACTATAAATTTATTCCCCCCCCCCCTAAACCCCATCATTTAGAATATTTAATAAACAATTTTAAGCGGAGGCTAGCTGAGGCCAGTCGAGGCTGCTCTTTGTTTTATCAATTAAAGGAAAGATTTTAAAGCACATCTAAACTTGACGTTTGTAAAGTTAGATCGTCTGCACTTAAGCCTAATCTACCAACATGTTCTGAAGGTTATCTCTATGTATGATGGGATTCTAGGCTTATTTGTTATGTACTTAATGTGAATATTGGTTCGTAGGTTCGATACCGTTCCTTGTTTTTATTCTCTTTTTTGCTTTGTTAGAAAAATAATGCCTCAATTAGTTCCCTTTTTTTTTGTAAATGAAATAACTTTTACTTTTGTTATAATTGCTCTAACTGTTTATATTTTATCTAAATATATTTTACCTAGATTTGTTCGTTTATTTTTATCTCGTACTTTTATATCCAAACTTTTAGATAGTTCTATAAACAAGTAGGAGTACGGTATACAGGGTATGAACGTTAAATAATCAGTCTAAAAGCCGGATCTTCACCTTTCGTAGATGAATCCTGATTCGGATTACAGATATATACTATAAATATAATTCGGAATTCCCTTTATAAGAAAAAGAAAAAAAGAAAAGATAATATTTAATGTATAGAATGATCAAGGTTTAATAGGATATTTTTCACATATTTGTCTAAGGATAATAACCTTATCATCCTTAAGGATTTTTTAAGATCTAATATAAAAAAAGTTTAATAATATGACTAATTTAACTTGTAGCGATTGAAGAGACAATTTAAGTCCTCTAAGTCAGTTTGAAATAAGAGATTTAATAAATATAGATACACCTATTTTAGGTAATTTACATATCTCCATTACGAATATTGGGTTTTACTTAACAATAGGGGCTTTGTTCTTATTAATTACAAATCTTCTAAGTACAAATTATAATAAATTAGTAAGTGATAATTGATCTATAAGTCAAGAATCTTTATATGCAACTATCCACAGCATAGTAACAAATCAAATAAATCCTAAAAATGGTCAAGTATACTTTCCTTTTATTTATACTTTATTTATTTTTATTTTAATTAACAATTTAATTGGAATGGTTAATAGGAGCCTTTGCATTTTATCATTATTTATCTCAAACATACTTGAAGCATTAAAATTACAGAATAATTTAATCTTTCAAATACAATCATATTCTTCTTTTAACTCTGACTCTCAGTCATCCATACAAATAGACATATCTAAGGATAGTCCTAGATATAGTTTTAACAATAAAAATACCTTCTACCTTAATCCTGATTATCTTACAGGATTTGTAGATGGAGAAGGTTGTTTCTCTCTTTCAATATATAAACAAGGTAAAAACTTAACTGGTTGACAAGTTAAGCCTATCTTTAGTATATCTTTACATAATAAGGATATTAAATTATTAAAAGCTATACAAAGAACTTTGAAAACAGGAAAGATCTATAAACATGGAGTTGATTCTATCCAATATCGTGTAAGTTCTTTAAAGAATTTACAAATAATCACAAATCATTTTGACAGTTATCCTTTAATAACTCAAAAGAGTGCAGATTATCTTTTATTTAAACAAGCTATAGCTATCATAAAGAATAAAGAGCATCTCTCTATAGAAGGGTTACTGAAGTTAGTAGGAATTAAAGCTACATTAAACTGAGGTCTATCAGATAAGTTTAAAGAGAGTTTCCCTCTTGCAAAACCAGTAGTAAGACCTTCAGTAATATATAACCCTTTAAATGTTAAGATTAAGAACTTAAACTGAATTAGAGGATTTATAGAAGCTGAAGGAAGTTTCCAAGTTCTAACTCAAAATAATAGAAACGTTAGTTTAAGATTTTCAATAACTCAACATACTAAAGATGAGGAATTGTTAAAGGATATCGCTACTTATCTAAACTATGGTAGATATTACAAATCACCAACACGTGATGAAGGTCAATACTTAGTAACAGTCTTTTCAGATATAAATGATAAGCTAATACCTTTCTTAAATGAGTATCCCTTATTAGGAGTTAAAAAAGAGGATTATTTAGATTTTCTACAAATAGCCGGATTAATAAAATCTAAAGCTCATTTAACAGACGAAGGATTAGAAATAATAAAACTAATTAAAAGTAATATGAATAGAAAGAGAATAACAATAAAAGAAGAATAAATGTTTAGATAATTGTAATATCATAGATAAATAATAATAAAATACAATAAATTTCACTATATGCTGGAAACTTCTAATGCCTTCAGGTACCGATTATCGGTGAAAATCTTAAAGGATGAAACAATGAATAATCAGCAGGAAACCAAAATAACCAGCCGCGTTATGAGTAGGATCCTTAGAGACTACACGTGAAAAATCACTTAACACTGTTTTACAATAACAACTGAGTGATTAAGATATAGTCCACCACGGCAAGTCTATAAGATTTGTTGTGCTGTCCTTACAGTTTTGCATCAACAAGCCACTTCGTTTTAACATTTGCCCTTAGTTTTACTATAGTTTTAGGTGCAACTATTTTAGGTTTTCAGAAACATGGGTTAAAATTTTTTTCTTTATTAGTCCCAGCAGGTTGTCCTTTAGGATTATTACCTTTATTAGTTTTAATAGAATTCATATCATATCTTGCACGTAATGTTTCTCTGGGTTTAAGATTAGCAGCTAACATAACTGCAGGTCATATGTTATTAAACATTTTAAGTGGTTTTACTTATACTATAATGAGTTCAGGATTTATCTTTTTTGTACTCGGTTTAATACCTTTAAGTTTTATTGTTGCCTTTTCAGGTTTAGAGTTAGCTATTGCTGTAATTCAAGCTCAGGTTTTTGTGGTATTAACTTCTTCTTATATAAAAGACGGTTTAGATTTACATTAATTTAACAAGAATATGATGTTTATATTATTATATACAATAGAATTTATTTCTTCTATGAAATAATGGCAATAAAATATGCCTCTAAGATGGCTTATATTTATTTAGGTATTATTATTATCAACACGCTTGTTAATTTAATATTTTTGGGGATATTTGAGTTGGATACTATTAAAAGTCTAATTAGTAGTAATAGTGTTACTGAAATAGGTAATGAAAAAATAATTTTTCAATTAGATCACAGTAAAGTTCAGAATTTAGTACAAACGCCGCAAGAGGCCCCGCAAGAGGCTCCGCAAGAGGCTCCGCAGGAGGCTTATCAAGAGGCTCCAGCTCCACAGGAGGCTGTTATTATTGAAAGTAAAAATAAATTGGGTTCAATGGAGGAGGCTAAGGCTGAATCTAAAGTAAAAAACCCAAATCCTTTGAAGGACATACATAAACGTCTTTTATCTGTAGATAAATCTCACTTTCCTAGCTATTTCCAGGAAAGCTCTATACCCAAAATCTCTGAGAATGTACCTGTGTACGGTGACAAATTAGTTACTTTTAAACCTTCATTTTTATTACAAAATCGAAATTTACCCGAGATGTTTATTGAAATCCCCCAAAATACAAGTATAGGTAAACTTACTGAACTCCGTATAGCTATAGATGGAGCAGATGAAGCTGTAAAGTTATATGATTCACAATTTATTAAATTTAATGATGTTTTGTCTGGTATCCAAGATGGTACCGAGAAGTTTTACCCTAACGAAGCTAAACCTTTAATGGAAACATATGTAGATCTTGTAACTAAATTAAGTAATCAACAGAAGGTTATGGCTAATGAAGCCATAAATAAACTTCATCAATTGGACTCTAGATTTTCTCGTGACTTATATCCGATCGAAAGTAGTACGTCGCAAACTGGAACTGTTCCAGTTCCGGAAACTGGATCCGGAACTCACCCCGGAACTCACCCGGTTCCGTAACTGACCCTGAAACAGTAACTGGTTACAGATATGGAGCTATTGAGGGATAGCTTTCGGTCTATTCTAGCCTCTCGTTATATATGAGGTTAGTTACTAGCCTTTAGTAAAAAGAACTCCACTTTTTTAATTTATGTATTATAGATAATAGTATTATTACCATATTAGCCTTATTAGCGGGTAGTATACTATATTACGATGTAATTTGATTAATCCTTATATTTATGAACTAGCGCTCATCAAAACTCGTACTTCGTACTTCCTAGTAAGACTTTTTATTCAAATAATAAAGCCTATAAATTACAGTTTTCCTTCTTTTTTTTTAATGCATACTTCGTACGCATTAATGACTGATTTAGTGATTAAATGGAAAGTTATATGTTAAATATATTTTTAAATAAAAATTTTAAGTTTTTTATAGAAAAAATAAACAAGTGACAAATAATTTAATATTAAGTAGTTAACTTTAAGTTGCGGACTTACAAGCTAGAAAACTTCTTTTATTTAGTTATTATATATAAGCATAATATAGCTTAATTTAATCCGGGTTAAATTTAGATTTTTAATCAAAAAAACTAAAAAATTAAAAATTAATAAGTGATGTAATTAAAATAAAAAAATTATTTTTATTGCATCAATAAAAAATTAAAAGAGTTTGGTGATGGCTCTGATTGAACGCTGTCCAAGTACTTGACACATGCTAATCGTACGTTTAATTTATCGAAGGAGTTTTAGACTCAGTCTAAAACTTAAATTAAAAGTGGTGTACAGGTGAGTATTAGATTTTTTGGCCAATCCTAAAGAAAAGAAAAAATCCTTTATATCAAAAAGGGGAAGCCCGCTTTAGGGGGAAAATTTAAATCTCAGGGATAGGTAGTTGTTAAGGTAATAGCTTAACAAGCCTTAATTCTCTTAGTCGAAGCTGAAAGGTTGATCGACCACATTGGGGATGAAAAAATCCCAAGGCAAATAAGTACAGCAGTGAGGAATATTGGTCAATGGCCTAACGGCTGAACTGGTAACTTGGAAGAACGGTGGCCCTTAAATAAATCTTAGTTTGTCTTTCAAAGTCAAAATAAAAATAATGCGACAGGGCCAATTTTATCGATTTATCGAATAAAGTTCTGTATACATATTGATAATGACAATATGTACATATGTCTTGACCAATTACGTGCCAGCAGTCGCGGCAATACGTAAGAGACTAGTGTTAATCATCTTTAATAGGTTTAAAGGGTACTCAGACGGAAAAAATTTGCCTGAAATAGGGACAATTATTCTAGAGTTTTATGTAAGAAGGTCGAACTTTAGAGTGTAGAGATAAAATTCGTTGATACCTAGGGGACTGGTGAAGGCGAAGGCAATCTTTTATGTAAAAACTGACGTCGAAGGACGAAGGCTAAGGTCGCAAAAAGGATTAGAGACCCAAGTAGTCTTAGCAGTCAATTATGAATGCCATAGGTTAGATGTTAGGTCTAGTCTATAAATGAAAGTGTAAGCATTTCACCTCAAGAGTAATGTGGCAACGCAGGAACTGAAATCACTAGACCGTTTCTGACACCAGCAGTGAAGTATGTTATTTAATTCGATGACCCACGAAAAACCTTACCACAACTTGAATAGTTGTTTTTTATATATAAGTAAATATATAATTACTTCGATAACACAAGTGTTGCACGGCTGTCTTCAGTTAATGTTGTGAAACTGTGGTTTAGTCCACGTAATTAACGAAAACCCTTGCTTTATTTGTAAATTAAAAAAAATAAAGTATTTCGCCTTTATATGGGTAATGATAAAAGGGATCAAGACAAGTCATCATGGCCTAGATGTTGTGGGCTATAGACGTGCCACATGTTCCTAAACAAATAGATGCAAAAATGCGAATTTTAGCTAATCTAACAAAATAGGATAAAATAGATATGAATTGTAGTCTGAAATTCGGCTGCATGAATAAGAAATTGCTAGTAATCGTGAATCACCATGACACGGTGAATATTCCCTCGGATTGGTACTAACCACTCGTCACATGCTGAAAATAGTTTACACAATAAGTTTGCTTCATCTGCGCTAAGTAAGTAAATGTCTAAGTTTTAGATGTTAGAACAGGGTCCTTCCTATGTGTGGCTATGATTAGTGTAAAGTCGAAATACGGTTCGTGTAGTGGAAGTTGCACGGGATTTATCAGCGATAAACAATCAAAAATTTATAAAGTAAAAAAAAAGATTTTTTCTTTTTTACTTATTTTATTTATATATAAATATATATATTATATTTATATATAAAGGAGAGTTCCGTTTGTTGGTATGACGGGTTAAGCTGTAAACTTAATGATTAATTAATCATCGAAGGTTCAATTCCTTTCTCTCCTATACTATATCTAGTTATATCTATATTTAGTAAATAGTTGTATGTTATATAATTACTTTAAGTATTTTTATACTATTAGTCTTATTTAATAGCTCGCGTAGCACGTAATGTTAGCAGCGGCCAGTAGTAATCAGCTGTTAAGTAAGTAATTAGCTGTTAAGTAAGTAAATCTTACCTTCTACGGATCCCTATAAAATTAGTATCCTGCGGAGAAGTTTAATCTACATAGGGATTAGCAACTTGTAACTCAAATTTATTGCCTTTTGCCTTGCCTTTTGCCTTGCCTTTTGTTTTTAAGAATGTAGTAGCTCATTATAGTACTTGTACAGAGGAAAAACAAGATAATTTATCTTATGAATTTATTGATTGATTCCGGGGTTTTACAGACGCTGAAGGTTGTTTTAAAATTACTCCTCAAAGATCTGGTAGTGCTTTTGAGTTTAGATTTAGCTTTGGTTTACATATTGATGATCTCCCTGTTTTAGAATATATTAAGAATCAATTAAATATGGGAAAAATAAGTATTAATTCTACAAGAGCTAAAGTCACTTATAATGTAATAGCCAAAAAGGATATAGCTAAAATTATAGTGATATTTAACGAATATAATTTGAATTCAACAAAACATCTTAATTTTTTAGCATTTAAAGAAGCATTTGCACTTTACATAAGTGAAAGTAGACGAAATATTGAAAAATTAAAACCTAGAATACTAGAAATTATAAATGAAATGAATACTAAAAGAATTGATTTCACTATGCCTTCTAATCACTCTAAAGTTACTATTAATTGATTAATTGGATTTATAGAAGGGGATGGTTCCTTCAGTTATAACCCTCAAACGAAAAAAGTTATATTATCTATAGGTCAGAAAGGTAATAAAGTTTTACTTGAATAAATTCTTAACTTCCTGAAAAATTCAAATTCCAGTGTTATTTTTAGCAATTTAATCGCTAGCTCGCGCTGCGCAGGATTTAATGTTTATGAAGGTTATCCTGGTCAACTTAATTTAAATATTCAAAATAGTGATTTAATTGAACTAGGTTTAATGCGAAGCAGCGAAGCAGCGAAGCAGCGAAGCAGCGAAGCAGCGAAGCAGCGAAGCAGCGAAGCAGCGAAGCAGCGAAGCAGCGAAGCAGCGAAGCACCAATTTTTGATAGTGTACAATGACATAGTAAAAAGTCTTCAGATTACTTGGATTTTAAATTGATATTTAGAATTCTCCAAAAAGGACTTCATTATATATCAGAAGGTGCAGATTTTGTTAATCTTATAGCTAGTAGAATGAATAATAGTAGATTGTCCACTTCTAACAAACCAAAGATAGATATAGATTTGGAAAAAATTGAAGAGTTTATAAAACAACCTTCTAATTATGAAATAAGAGAAGGAAAAATTTTTATTTTATCCTTGAATCGCTATAAAGTAGACAATAAAAATATTACTGTAACTTTAGTGAAAAAAAGTGGGGAAGTATTTAAATCTTTTAGTTCTATAGTAGAATGCGCTAAATATTTAGGAATAGCACGTTCTACAGTAAATAATAGAGCTCTAAATGGAACTTACTTTTTATATAAAAATATCTTAAATAATGAAGAAATACGAATTTCCCTGCTAAGTAGCAGTGAAAAGAATTAATAACCTTATAAGTTATAAAAAAGAATTAAGAATATTATAAGTTATAGAAAAGAATTAAGAACTTTATAAGTTAAAAGGTGAAATTATTTTTATAAGCCTCTATAGCTCAACGGTAGAGCTCGGCACTGTTAATGTCGTGATAGATGTTCGATTCATCTTAGGGGCTATGACTGATATTATATAGTCATAGGTAAAGGCGCGTAGCAGCTATATCATTTCGTGCCAACCACGGGAATGGTAAATAGTATATATTAAATAATTATTTATTAAAAAGTTAAATGCCTAATATACTCAGGAGTATTTTTCAGGATCATCCTTTTCATCTAGTATCTCCGTCTCCTTGGCCCTTATATACTAGTATTAGTTTGTTAAATTTAGCCACTAGTACTGCATTATCTATGCATAATTTTTATAATGGTTATAATTTAAATATAATATCTTTAATACTTGTTATTTCATCTATGTCTTTTTGATTTAGAGATATTATATCTGAAGGTATTGCCAAGTCATTTTATCGTTTAAATATCGCAAAAGCAATCCCCAGCGAAGAAATAAATAAAGCCTTGATTGATTATAAAAATACAAGAAATCTCGCAGTATATACAAACAAAGAATATTTAGGTTATTATTTAGCTGGTCTTTTAGAAGGGGATGGACATTTGTCTCTTCCTTCTATAGGTAATACTACTCTTAATAGAATACTTAATCCTAGGATCGTTTTTACTTCTCATGTTAATAATTTAGGTATGTATGCTTTTATACAATCAGAATTAGGAAATATAGGACGTTTTCAAATCTCAGGTAATACAATTCGTTATATTATAGGAGATATTAAAGGTATTTTATATTTTATATATTTAATACATGGGAAATTAAGAACTCCTAAGAATAAAAGATTAAATGATGTAATAGAATTCCTTAATGCTAAATATTCTTTAAATATTTTTCAAAGTTTGTTAGACAAATCGAGTTTTATGGATAACAGCTGATTTACAGGGTTTACAGAGGCAGATGGTCATTTCGGTATTAGATATAGGGAAAGATTAGAGAAGTCAGATACACGTAAAAGATCTAGAAGTGAAAGTATTTCACTTTTATTTAGATTAGATCAACGTGCTTTTGATGAATCTACATCAACTTGTATGAAACCGTTTATGAATGATCTAGCTTCATTTTTATCTTGTAATGTAAATAGTTATACTGCTAAAAATAAGGAAGTTTTATCTTTACACGTATCAGCTATAGATAATCTTAAGTTAATTGTCGATTATTTTAACAAATATCCGTTAATGGGTAATAAACTTAATGATTTTAAAAAGTGAGAAATTGTATATAATATGATCAAATCTAAGGAACATCTTACTGCTGAGGGGAGATTAAAAGTAATAATTTGAATGAACGATAAAAAAAATAAGTGCCTTCATTAAATTCCACAAATTGCTGGAAAATCCTATCTATTTATAGAATTAGGGCAATCAGCAGGGGACCGGGAGATGGATAAATATCTCCTGTTACCTTCAGAGACTAGACGTGGAAAGTTAATACGTTGCTTGTGATAAACGAGAATCTATTAACTAAGGTATAGTCCAACAAATATAGTAATATATTTATATTTTGACTTTTTTAGGTAACCATACCTTGGCGGTACAAAAGGGATTAAACTTAGGGGTTATACTATTTATAGTATCTGAAGCATTATTTTTTTTAGCTATATTCTGAGCTTTCTTTCATAGTGCATTAACACCTACTGTAGAATTAGGTGCCCAATGACCACCTATAGGTATAGAACCTGTAAATCCTTTTGAACTACCACTTCTTAATACAGTAATACTTTTATCTAGTGGTGCTACAGTAACCTACGCTCATCATTCTTTAATATATGGAGAAAGAAAAGGGGCTTTATATGGGTCAATTGCTACTGTATTATTAGCAATTATATTCACAGTTTTCCAAGGTGTTGAATATAATGTTTCATCTTTTACAATCAGTGATGGAGCTTTTGGTACATGTTTTTTTTTTGGAACAGGTTTCCATGGGTCAATTAGACATGCGCCCTCGTTTATATTTATATATATTATACATAAAACTCAGATTGCTGCTAATTTTAAAATCTCTTCTAGTAGTATTAACAATAATGAATTATTGATTACTTTACCTAATACTCTTACAAATAAACCTAAGATTCTTCCTTATTCAATGCTTTTAAGCATTGAATTTATAGAATGATTTGTAGGATTTACTGATGGGGAAGGTAACTTTAATATTAAATTAACAGATTTAACGGATAATACTTTTAAAAATGTTCAATTTACATTTCAAATAGGTTTACATAAGGATGAAATAGAGGTGTTAGAATATATTAGGAAGACTTTACAATGTGGTCATATTTCTAAATCTCAAGATAAAATAAATTATTTTGTTAATGATATAAATTCATTATTACATGTTATAATACCTATATTTGATTATGTTAATCTTAATAGTTCAAAATTTCATCATTATGAATTATTTAAGAAAGCGGTGCTATTAACTAAAGATAAAAGTCATTTATCTGATAAAGGTAAATTAGACATAATAGCTTATCAAAAAAAAATGCAAAGTATGTCCGGTAAATGAATACCTAGTTCTATTAATAATAAAATAAAAATAACTAGATATTGATTAGCCGGATTTATAGATGCAGAAGCTAGTTTTTCAACTAATAAATACGTACCTAGATTTAAATTAGAAAATCACATTAAAGAATTAGAATTGTACAATAAAATAAAAGAATTTTTTAATGTAGGTAATGTTTTATTAAGTTCACCTAGAGTAGATAGAGTTAATAGTAATCCCACTATAATATTGGAAATTAATAAAGTGCAAGAGCTTAGAGAAAATTTAATACCATTATTGTATGATAATGATTATATTTTATTAAAAACTTTAAAAGCTCAAGATTTTTTGTTATGATTAAAACTGGTAAATATTTATTATAAAGGTTATCATACTATATTAGAAGGTAAGTATATATTTGATGCTATAAAGTTGCATATAAACAAATATAGATTAACTACTAATACTAACCTATATGAAGATAAAAATCGTATTTCATTACTAGAAATAGATAAATTATTATCTAAACTTTATTTAATAGAAAGTCCTTATGAAACAAAAGAAGGAATTCGATATTATAGAAATACTACTAGATTAGTTAGTGAATCAATTAAAATTACAGCCATCGATAAAAAAAAATAAAAAATATATGAAAGTGTGTCGGAATGTGCTAAAGATCTTAAAATTTCTAGAAAGAAAATTAAGGAATGCTTAAACACAGGAGACGCTTATATCGGATATGTTTTTGTTTTAGTATAAAATATATATAAATAAATAAACAATAGAGTAAAAAGCAAAAAGATCTTTTAGGGCAAGAACCTAACCTTTTTAAAGAAAATTTGCTACCTAGTATATACTGTTTATGACATATATAAAGGTCCAACGACTAGCTAATAAATATTATGTTACTTTAATCAAAATCCTACACGGGTAGTTTGTACTACGTACTACGTACTACCTGCACAATAATTTTAAGATTCTTATTGTAGGAAAGTTAAAGTAAAAGAATGGCAAGAGAACTCTACATATTAATTCTCCTAGGATCTTTATCTTTGATCCTAAGATAAACACTAATATGAAAACATAGTCTAAGCAATAATGCGAATTATTGATTAATAATAATAATAATAAGAAATACTTGAGATAAGCCTTAAGAATCTGCATGTCCATGTTATAATAGGTACAATTTTTTTGTCAGTCGCTCTATGAAGAATATTTGCTTACCATTTAACTGACAATCATCATGTGGGTTTTGAAAGTGGAATTTTGTATTGACACTTCGTCGACATAGTTTGGCTTTTGCTCTATATATGCCTGTACTATTGAGGATCATAATCAATAGGTGTGGTGCTATGGGCATACGCATACAGCTAATATTAAAAAGCACCGCTAATATATATAGCCAGATATGACAAATTTTTGACCCAAAAAACCAGGGTTTCCCCATTCTATTGTTAGAATGTAATGTAAATAGTGAAAGTTCTAATAATATTTTTTATTTTTCTGATGATAATCCTGAAAATAACGAAGGTAATAATAGTAATTCTAATGATAACTCGGAAAATATGGAAGATTCTAGTAATTCTGAGGATAATCCTAATCCTGAAAATAACGAAGACTCTAATAGTAATTCTAATAGGGATTCAGATATGGATGTGGATGACCCAGAAAATAATAACGTTGAAGAAATAAAAGATCCTGAACATAATGCACCTGAACGAATTGTAGATGATTTAGATCAAGTAGATAAAGCTAAAAACTATGATCCTGATGCTTTAGAATATTTACGTGAGGAATATGGTTCCTTTTTTGATGGTGTATCAGTAGAGCAAGCGTTAAAAGATATTGAAGAGTATTTGGAAGAGGAATTCGATCCAGAACACGAAAGATCAGAGCGTGAAGCAGATGACTTAGATGCGGAAGAGGCTAGATCTAAACGACCTAGATCTGAGAGTCCTGAAGAGGAAGAAGAAAATAATAAACGTCAAAAACCCAAGAATGAGGATAACGACGGTGAGGACGGTAATGATAGCGGCGGTAGTGACGGCAGTGCCGGTGGTAGTGGGGATGGTACTGGTAGTGGTAGCTCTAGTAATAATTCTTCAACTTCAAATAGAGTAATACGTTTATCTCCTCTTGAAGAAATTGAAAAGGAAGATGAGTTTTACCCTGAAATTGAAGAGGAAAATGAAGAGGATTTTTACCCTTCATTTGAGGATGATGAGCTTTGAGAGGTGTTTAGGGATACATGCAGGGGGCAGTTAATACTTCCGGACCCGGATATGGACCTCAGTCTAATAGAGATGATATTAAAAGCTTTATCGGATTTCTTCTTATAATATCGCATTTTTCTTTTGCCTTTTTCCTTTAATAGCCTATTTATGTAAAGGTTCTCCGTTATATATTAGTGATAATATCATGTGTTGTGTTGTATATAGTTTTGATACAAAAATAAAATTTTATTTTTTTATAAATTCTTCACTTATATAAATTTATTTATATAAAGGGATCTTAGCATAATGGTAATGCAATTGACTTTTAATCATTCGAATATTGGTTTGAATCCGATAGGTCCCAAATTAAAAATAAAAAATCTTAAAGTGGATTTGATCCCTCCTACAAGGTTTTTAAGACTAGTACGTAGGTACGATGAACTAAAATTTACTTTATAAGCTGCATTATACAATAATAGACAAATGTTTTGTTTCAACGATTATAGTTTAACGGTAAAACTCCCGTCTTCCAAACGGATTTTGTGAGTTCGAATCTCACTAATCGTAAATTATTATGATATATTATCAACATATAAACATCCAAATATTTAGTAATTAAATTTAGAGTTTTTTTTTGCTAAAAGTCTGGAAAAAAGGGTAGTAGTCTTATTTTTTTTTATACTTTGGAATAACAATATTAATAGATAGTATGTATTATACAGTAATAAGTTTAACAATTTACGAAGGCCGACAAAGTTCAACTAGCTTATGAGTGGCTAGACTTCGTTATAGCTATAGAGGTGCAACTCCTCTGGCTTCGACCAGAATTAGTAACTCAATTGGTAGAGGACTTCCCTGTCACGGAAGTAGGTGCCGGTTCGATGCCGGTCTAGTTCGCCTTAAGGAAAAGTCGCCATAGGTAAGGTAAGATATTTGCTAAATATTGTGTTTACACCTGGGTGTTCGAGTCACCTCTTTTCCGTCTTGTAGAATAAAAAAAGTGAGGATATTATAATAAAGAGTATAGTTTAATGGTAAAACAGAAAGCTTCAACCTTTAAATTCTTAGTTCAATTCTAAGTACTCTTGATAGGTTTAGCTAAGCTAGTTTAATTAAGCCGAAATAAGCGGGGTAGTTGTTTATAACAAATTAATGTAATGTGGCGATGCTTGCTACGGATGGATCCACCGCAGCAGGGAGAGTACTAATAATAGTTATATAATATAATTATGTATGTATTAAAGCCCTTTTTATTTCTAATTTCACCTTTACGTAAGAGGTATCTAATAATAATTATTATGAATAGCGAGAAATATTTATTTTTATTAAATGAAATCTATACAAATGGTTATACTGATTACATATTAGATATTATTTCAGGTTTAGCCGTTATTTCTGGTATATCTGTAATTATAAGTAAAAATCCTATAGTGTCAGTCTTGCATTTAATAGCTTTATTTGCTTATGTTTCTTTTTATTTAATTATAATAGGTTTAAATTTTATAGGTTTATCTTATTTAATAGTATATATAGGTGCTGTATCGATATTATTTTTATTTATTCTGATGTTAATAAATATTAGAACAAGTGAACTTCAAAGTAATACTAGTAATAGTATCCCTTTAACAATACTTATTGGAATAGTTATTAGTTATTTTTTATTTCAAATGTTGCCTTATGGTATTTTAATATCAAGTCATTTAAATGACAGCAATTTAAATGAAAATCTATATACTATACAAATAGCGGGGGGCAAGATAATAATATTAATGGTCTTAATGCTGATAAAAATGATTTATTCTTTATAACATCTAAAATATGAGATGGTAATTTAGCAGAAAGTAATCATATTACGGCTATAGGTAATGTAATGTACACGAATTACAACATATGATTAATAATAGCTAGTTTTATACTTTTATTAGCAATGGTAGGAGCTATTGTTATAACTATTAAGCCTAGAAAAAATTAATAATTCAATTCAAGCCAGAGTTAGCGAGACTAGTAAGTAACTATATACTCTTAAATTAATAAAATTAAAAGAAATTAGCTCAATGGTAGAGCAACCGTTTTACACACGGAAGGTTAGGTGTTCGAGTCACCTATTTCTTATCCTTCGAGCTAGGTCCGGTACCCTGAGATTGGGTATGGACTGAAGGGCTAATATGTAATAAGTGAAAGATTATTAAACTTAACTGGTAAAGTGCATTTTTGATAAGAATGATATTCAATAAAAAATACCCCTCTAATTTATTAGGCCGCTGGACGTTGGGCCGCCGGGTACTTATCCTGGAGGGATTGGGGATTTTTAAATATATTAAAAAAAAAATAAGAAATATTTTCTTAAAAAAAATAAGAAATATATAAGTTATAGTTTAATCGTAAAACATCTTGTCTACAGGTAGTTCTCATATGAAAGGAGACGAGCTACGCTTGGTTCCTATGTTATCAAATGGACTGGAAATTTTATAATTAATCTTTAGTTTTAGGTAAAGGGAATATTTAAGTTCAAATCCTAATAACTTAACATGAAAAGAATAGAAATAATAATGATATATATAAGTTTTACTCTTTATCTAATAAAAGAGCTATTGCGTGGCAACCCTGGTCTGCATTTCAGAAAAGCTAAAGTGGGTGGTGTAAATACCAGGTACGATCGGGGCTCTTGTTAAAAAGGGTAGCGGGGGTTTGGCAGGTATAGTCAGAACAGGACTTTCATTCGGTAGAGTACCCTTAATCGCAAATACATTAACACGAATACGCAGGCATTTATCTAACATGAGTCAAGTGAACCTTCAAGTATTGTCGTTAATATTTTCTCCTGATTTTAAACCTGTTAAAATATGATAATGTGTTAGATGCGAAGCACAAAAAAAGATATAATAAAAGAATTTAAAGATAAAACCATTATCTATATGTTTTTTAATAAAATGACGGAGGAAATATACATAGGTAGCGGATTATAAGGTGGTCGACGAATAAGTAGTTATTTCAGTCCATCTGTTCTCAAAAGTACAACACTAGTCAAATTTATAATAGTTTAATTAAGTATGGTCACAGTAATTTTAGCTTAATTATTCTAGAGGTTTGTGATTTATCACTCTTAACCTATTTAGAGGCGAAAAAGAAAGCTTACTTAGATAGAGAGAGTTATTATATTTCGTGTGCCCTAGGTAATTACGGAGAAAAGGCAATGAATATCTTAAGTACTGCAGGATCTAGCTTAGGTTATACACATACTGCAGAAAGTAAATTAAAAATGAGTGAATTAAAAGCAGGAGAACTGAACAGTATGTTTAATAAAAAACAGTTAGAGGAAACAAAAAAGGCCATTAGCTATGAAAACACGGGGAGGTCACCAACAAACCGAGGAAACTAAAGTAAAAATTAGTGAAGCTCATAAAAAGTTCTATCTCAAGAAATAAAGGATAAAATTAGTTTAACTTCAAAAAATATAACTGTATCTGAAGAAACTAAGGCTAAATTAAGTTTAGCAATGCTTAATAAAATCCCCGGGTTAGAAACACGAGAAAAAATGAGGAAAAGTCATAGCAAGGCTACAATGGTGACAAATATTACTAATAATCAAATGACAATGTATTCTTCTATAAAGGAGGCTGCATTGGAATTAAATACAACTAGTACAAAAATCAGGAGACACATCGAAAAAAAGACAGTTATGTTTGATTTATATCTTATAACTGTTTATTCAAACAATTAATATAAATATCACGGGATCATTCCTCGTTCCTTCGGAGGCAAAGTGGGGTGGACGTGATATTTATCAGATTCCTTAACTTAACTGGTTAAAGTGCATTTTTGATAAGAATGATACCAGCGTTCGAGTCGCTGAGGAATTATGGGTGTTAAATGCTTAATAGTGATATAGCGATGCTTAACCAATATCCTGGTTGTACGCTAATTACAATTTAGAATTAAAGAGAATTGACCGAGTGGTTTAAGGTGATTAGTTTGAATTTAATTATGGGTTATTCTCATCATAGGTTCGAATCCTATATTCTCTGCATATTATTTATAGTAATATTAATGAAATTAAAGTATATTATTGTTAATAATAGTATTATATAATGAGGTATTTACTGTATATAGATACATGTTTCAATTCTTAGTCTATGTTATGTTTATTCTGAATATACAGTTTGAAAAGGATAATAATAGACAAATGTTTTGTTTCAATGATTATAGTTTAACGGTAAAACTCCCGTCTTCCAAACGGATTTTGTGAGTTCGAATCTCACTAATCGTAAATTATTATGGTAATATGGTTACTAGTATTGAAAGGTTTTTTATAAATATTAAGATAGTTGTGGCATGGTGATCTGATTTATAATTAGTTAATTACAGGATATAAATTTAGAGAGGAGAAAATAGTCTTAAATCTTTTTTCTTTTAAATTCAAGTAGTTTTCGACTCTTTATGTATTTACAGTAAAAAGTGAATATAAAAGTGAAATACATAAATCAAACCAAACCTGACAACAAATAGTTTTCTCTATTATATAATATGTGCATAGAGAGTTGGCTGAGTGGTTTAAAGCGGTTAGCTAGAGTCTAATTAATAATTTTTATTCATGCGTTCGAATCGCATACTTTCTGTAAATAATAGTCCAAAATAAGAATTTATTATAGAAAAAATCTATATTTAATATATAATATAATTAGTATTAGCTTTCAGGGTTTATTTTATATATTTAATTTAGTAATGTGGATGATTAATATTTAAATTATTTTAATCTAATAAGTATTTTAAATAAGCCTTTATGGAATAGTTAGTAGATCAAATTCTTTTTTTAGTTTATTTTAATAGGAAGAGACAGGAAGAAACAATATAATTAGTTTATATTACTATATATTACACTAATAATATTCTTTGTATTTAAGTAAATGTAATATAATACGGTACTATAGGATACGCTTTAAGAAAAGGGAATAAAATATAGAAGTGTATCCTTATATATTATTTTAATATAATGATTGTTATTATCATAACAATTCCAAAATCAAAGTATTATATAGTATATATACTATACGGGTTAGAGTCAGATTGGTTACGACGTTCCATTTGGGGTGGAATTTTTCTGTGTTCGAGTCACAGTAACCCGACAAATTCTTTTTTAGAATTGTCTAAAAAATAAATAGAAATATAAATGATATAAAGATATAAGTATATATATTATTGATATACGAGTATACAAAGAGACTATTATGGAAATTGCTGCTATGTATTAAAGAGATGTTTTTAGATTATGTTTGTTTTTTTTAACTACCAAAACATATGAACTCTTAGAGAAATTATTTAATAAACGAAGTGAACTGAAATATCTTATTAACTTCAGGAAAAAAAATCAAACGAGATTCTATGATTAGTGTGAACTAAAATAGAGTAGCCTATTTAAATAAGTAAAATGGCTTTAAAGCTGTTTGAATTTTATGGGGAACCTTCCTCAAAGGCTATAATATAATACATAAGCGACAGAGTAAAGTACCGTGAGGGAACCGTTTTTGAAATAGTAGTTTTATAAGCAGCTCATGCTTTAATAAAAGGCTAGAGCGTACCTTTTGCATAATGGGTCACCAAGTTAACATTAGATGCGAGCGATAAAAATTTAGGTATTTATATATACAGTCTAATATAGTTTCTATCTACATCTGAGTGTATATTTACTTAATGTATATGATACATAATACATGGTGAATTTTAATATAAATATATAATAATATATGCGTAGTTAAACCGATCATTAAAATAATGAAAAGTGTCTAAAGTTAGACCCGAAGCCTGGTGATCTTACTATAGTCAGGGCTATAAAGGTCCGAACGGGTAGAATAACAAAATTGAGCCTTTGTTAATAGCCCATGCGAAAGTGAACCTTTCGCAATAAATCGTCAAATTGACGGGAAATCCTTAAAGCAATATTAACCAACCAGACGTGGTAACACAGTTTGGGGCGCAGGTAATGACTCGCGGTACGGTAAAATAAATATTGATCGATGAAAATAAAATCAATAGGTAATCCGCAGCCAAGTTCCCATAAACATAAGTTTTATGGGAAAAGGTTCATCGACTATAAGGTGATTGGTGTTATATAAATAATGCTTAAGATATAGTCAAGCCTCAATGGAAACATTGCAGGATAATATAATATATGTGTGATGGCCAGAATAGACGCATTCGTTTCGTTTCGATCTTCGTAAAGTATTGCATACTTCATTACTTTAATTAATCTTTTAATTATAAATAGACGAGTAATTATGATGAGTAAATACCCGTAGCAGCTACAAGCAAGGTACACCGTAGAAAGGTACTCGGGCCACCGGAAGGCTAGCACCCTACCCCGGTGATAGGATTGAAAAGATAACCTCTGAAGTATTAATACAAAAAAAATTTAATATTAAATAAAGCTACTAAAAAATTCTTTCTACAAATCTTAAACCTTAAAGGGGTTTTATCTTATCGCTTTTATTCATCAATAGTGTGTTAATAATATGGTTAAACCAAATATCGTATAT